>JAHZMV010006820.1:0-12024 GCA_027743765.1 Coecobrya sp. COE2
GGACTTGTCACAAAGGCGAAGGGACGCACCAACAAATTAACATCTTTCAAACATTGTTGACATACTGATACATTACTGCATTGCACAAATACTGTACCACGCTGAACAAATAGTGTTGCTCTTTTTCCTAGTCAAATATTCAAATGGAGTGGTATTTCCTACTGCTATCGTGATGTGCTGGTACACAGTTTCTTTAAGAATTTTATGTAGGTTCTTGACAGAGAAATAGATAGCAGAGAAAGAAAGATGGGATGTTTGACTTGCTCTTTAAAAGCATTAGCTTTACAATTTGCTTCCCATATAGGTATGCTACTTTCCAGGTTCATAATATGGTAGTATAATACACATAAATATGTACTTATATGACATGACGGTAAGTGTTGTTTACTCTCGGTGTGGCATTCCAGCGCACATTCAATATCTTCTGGAATGGCACGTTTTCCTTTTGCATTTGATGCGGATGAGTGGTGATGATAATAATTATGTACTGTTGTTATATAACTCATAACTGCCTCATCGATGATCGAATTACGCAATTCTGGAATGAGAATTCCAGCAGTATTTTTTATCTTCTTTTCCCGGAAGTATCTTAAGTAAATAAACAAACTCGTCATTTTTATGTTTTACTGTATTGATATTTTCCCACAAATGTCAATTTTTTTTCGTATTCACAACTTCCTTCTCCCTGTGAGGGCAGTACTCGAAAAGGCATGACGCATAAAGTAGAAATTATATGGTTCGTAGAGAAAAACAAATTTGATTTCATATTTTTTATGTAGAAGTGAAGGTAAACAAATATTCATGGTGAACATGAACTTGCTAGTAAAAATCTAATCGTAAGATGAATATTCATTTGTGTGTGTATATGTTTTGTGATATTTACCATGCAAAACTGAGTAACAAGGAAATGATCAAAGACGACGAATTGCCTGTGGGTTATGAGCAGTTTTAGTATTATTATATGGCATGACTCTTGAAAATGAATGAAATGCATTTTATAGCCGATGGATGGATGGATGAGTTGGTAGGAAGAAAAGAAAACGTGATTTCCTACAAAATACACGCGATATTTACTTTGCTCTTCAGTAGCTCTTGTTTCGTATTTTCTACTATAGTTGCTACATTACTATTCAAGTTTCACCAATCCTTACTCCAGCATCCACTGCCATCATCATTGCCACAATACCATTCCACTGTGTAACCATCGTCAATTCAACCCAAGAATTATTATTATTTCTTATTCGCATCATCAATATCAGTCGTAAAGTACTTCCCTGTGTTTACCATCCTTTTCGTTCTCTCCCTCTCTCTTGCGTTAATCCCGCATGGATGTAAAATGAGGAAATAATGATGAATATTGTGATTCTCTGACGAAGATAATGACGACAATCAAAAAGTTGAGTACCAAGAGCTTAATTTCTATGCATTTATCTCATTGGTCGTAACGTGCTTCGATGAAACAGAAAAATAAAACGGAAGCATGATTTGTGACGTTGATTGCTTTAAGGATCAAGAGTTTTATTTCTTTTTTGGAAACATCCAAGGAGAATATTTTCAACGAAAAATAAATACATAGTAGGATTTCTGTTCATGTAAAAGCACATCATCATTATGCCATTTTGCATCCCACTGTGCTCATGATACAAGTACGGGTACTAAATTGTGCTCGTATCATAAATGCTCACTACTTTCCAGGAAAATATTTTCGAGAATAGAATTACAACCACTGTTAATATTGCACTTATTTCTCTTTCACTACCGAATTATTTTCCTATAAACAAGTATCCGCTGTTTCATAGGTTTGCATGGAAAATGATCTGTTTTAGAACCCCCTTCCTGGTCTCAATTTTATAATGCTTTAACATAATGAGACCATCATTTTCGCTTTAATTTCCCCCATTTTCTTGTAATACATGAAAAGGTAAAGTTTTCCTGTGAAGGTAAAAAATTAATTATATTTTAAGCTTCCTTCCACAACCATCTTGTGCGGAAGAGCTTTCTCCCATGTTTTACAGTATTTGTGCTACCTGAATGATTGAATAACATCGCCATAGTATGCATGACGTGTGTACGGTAATCTAATTATTTCATTGGATCCACCATATTACTCGCCATCTGTATTATTAGTTCTCGAGTAATGTATCCTCTTCCCTCGGTCAATTCCCTCATTTGATCAGAAAACATGGGAGGGACAGACGATAAAATAAAGATGAAAGGGTAAAAGTTACATAGAGAGAAAAGAGCACACAAGTAGAGAAAGTTGTATGTAACCAGACAGGTTTCTAATTATATGATATATATGGATTCATCATGTTGTTCAGGCATCAAAACATGAATCATTCTAACTTGAGTGTATATGTGCACTCCCAAACATAAAAGCCCGTATGCCATCCACAACTCACTTTTATCCATTCATTATGGCCATACTCATATCAGATTGCATTTGACAACAAAACACGATACACATTATGCCTATAAGCAGGGAAATAATTATTATAGCAATGATTATGTTGACATTAAAGCGCACACAACACGTTGCGAACGATGTTTTCAGAAAACAGAAACCTATACCACACCCCTACAGCACATAACGTGAACCCTTTCTCACGATATTTTAAAGCAAAACCGACTCTTAAACTAAGACAGAATTTTTAAAAACAATTGTGTACATGAAAAACTGAATATTATAGGGAAAACTATGTTATAATCGTATATCAGAACAATTTTAAAATAACCTTAGTACCATTACATGACTTACTATGACAACCATTCTTTCACCTTTGCAGTTCATCATTAATATAGCTCACAGAATTCATCACACTTTTTGATGCTGAGGGGTTGATATGTGTGCTGCCGGAGTGAGGTTATTTTCTGAAAAGGTTTTTATTTCACATTATCAGACCACACATACACACGTACACACTTACACTTTGTGTGTGTATCCATGTAGGGTTCACACGTTGCTCTTTAATAGAAAGTGCAATTTTCTCTCCCCTTCCTCCCTCATTCAACTGTGTTTATCTACTTATAATACTTGCCCAAGTTCACCTCAGTATGCAAGGAACTCACAAAAATGGGTGGCCTCTTGTGTTTTGTGGGGGCAAGCAAAGGAAAAATCTTTGTGACAAGCCACACAACGCTGCTACCCATCATCAACGACATGGTAAATTACCACAGGATCCCAGCTCATCATGGATGACAGAACTATGCTCACACTGCCTACCTAAATTACTCCCACTGGAATCCCTTTGAATTTTATATGAAATGAAGAGATGCTTTGTTACTCCTGTACGCAGTCATGTAAATGTGTATACGCTTTCCATTTATATTTATATGAAAAAACAACAAGGAGCAAACAATAGTAACATTCTTCATTCCTGGATTATGGCAGTTTTACCCCTTCCGTCCGTCGATCGCAAGTTGCGTAATCATGATGATGGGGATACCGTGCATAATGAAGACATATACCAAATGAACACAAGACGAGGGGTTATTACCGGTTCCTAGGGAAAGGAGAGGAAAAAGGAAATTGTAAACCTTCAACCATCATCCTTCTATCTCCTTTCCATCTGGTCGCTTTCTTCCGCAATTCGTGTCCTTTCCCTTTCTTTCACTTTCTAACTTTGCTATTAAATCCAACATTCCGCCCCAAAAAGAATGAGGTATTTTCATGTTTTCTACCACTCTATTAATTGTACAGCATGTAGCTACTGATGTCTTTCACTTTCAATGAAACTATTAAGTAGTCAGTGGATGAGAACAACTGTCCGCCAACTAGGAATTAGTTAAAGGCTTACGGTCCATTGTAACTTTTCATGAGATGTCAGTTGTGTTGTTGTTATGTTGCATGAGGTAAAGTTTTTCTCTGACAGACATGAGTATCCGGCCAGCGAAGCAGCTCAAAAGTTGGGAGGTCTACTCTCTTTTCTGGTAATGAGACGGTTATAAAAGTACAAGTCTTTTCTTTGTTTACTTTCTGCCACATGAATTATACACGTTAGCTTATTCATTGAGGTTTGAGATAAATCTCCTCAATCTCCAAAATAATCACGACATTACCACTCTTTCAATCTTTTTATATCAGATAATCGATAAAAGCTTCAGTGTAAAATATTGGAGGGTACATGCCCCAGGCTGGATGACAGGTTATCTACTCTGCATTGATATGCATGCATAATATGTTTCAAATTCATTATAACTGTTAGTTATAAATACATTAATTACTCACAACAGCAATGTGGACATGTACATTTTATGACTAAAAGGGCCTCTTATTTATTTTTGGTAACTACGTATTACAAAAAATTGTATATTTTCTGCAGAAGAAGGGGCGTTCACACTCTACTCCGCCCAGTGGATTCCAGAATGGATTATTTATTACTATTACTGCCTATTTGTTTTTATTTATTGTGTTTTCCTTCGCCCACCACCCCGTAACAACAGCCAGAGCTCCATTCCGCAAAGTAACTAAACCTCTAATAATGATAATGTCCAATAAGTACACGTTGTTGGCTTTAAGTAATGCGGATATGAAAGACGGATCTCTGTTGTACTGCAACAAGATGTTATCGCACTCGGAGTTTGTTTGCTGCTCACTAGTACAAATATAATATAACCTTATAATGTGAAATTGTTTGTAAGCTAGTGAGAAAATCGAGAGTATAAAAATAGCCTGTTGCCAGAAGACAAGAGAGAGAGATAGATAGATAGGGGGTTCGGCAACTTTTAACTGGAAACAAGTTGGATAGAGTCAAGATAAGGTGGATTGCTAGTTAACTAGTTCATCCACCACAAAAATATAAATAATATATATATTTAGAGCCACCTACACACATAATATGAAATGACGAGGTATATAGGTATTACAGGTATACATATTGTATGTTGCGTATTAAGCTTAATATGTGAACAAACGAACTGGTAATCAGAGAGAAAAGACCAAGTCTTTCAGAGTAACTTGCCCCTATTGCTACTACAGTTGATGTATAGAATAGGAGAAATAAGAGTAGCAGCACACAGCGGCAGGAATAATGTAGCCACCAGGTTTTACAGAAGTTCCGGAAACAATTAAGTCGTTCACAAAACCCTAACGAGCTCAGCCAAGTGTTTAGTATCCGTGATGATGATAGAGTTGTGGGAGCTGTAGGACGTACCTTTTCCTATTCCAACCGGTATTATCATTATTATCGCTAGAAAGATGAGAGAGGCAAAAAAATATTATACATATTCCTCATTGCAACGTCTAGGGAGCTGTATTGCAATCAAAACGAGTAATAATAGTAACAAGATCGTATGCATCAGCCATCTGCAGTATAGTATAATAATATGACGTACATATCTGGATGGAGAGAGAAAAGGTAAATAGTGTGTGCGTTGCTATTTGCATGAATAATTTACATAACATTTTGTGTAGGAGTCAAAGTGAAATTAAACTGTGACGGAGGATACGTTGGACGACAAAGGAAGTTCTAAAAACTAAGGACCGACTCCCACGAAACATTCAATGAATAAACTGCTGGTCATCTTTTATGCATGTACCCAATCTATTAGTGATATCATAAAATGATGTGTTGTTCATACTGCTGCTGCTGTTGTGTTAATTTACATATTTAAATGTTCGTTTAATGGCCTTGCTTTTTTATTTCCAATACAAAAACTCAAATTTTAAGGTTTAAAGGTGAGCGGTGGAGATTTCTCGGAAAACGCGTTGGATATAGCGTTTCACGTAAAACTTGATCTTCCTATCTCACGTTCCTGCCAGCAGTGAGAAGCGTGTGCTGAAGACGTAAACAAGGAAAACGAACTTGTAAATAAGCGTACTTTTTTTATAAAATATTACGTACCACGCAAATAAACCAGAGTTTGTATTTGATACGGCATTCATTTCACCTTATCGCTATTGCGTTGCTACCAGATTCACATAAAACGTATGCATTTATGGACGCTACAATCCATATAAATATTTATATTATTCCTTACATGTAGAAGAAACTAGGTAGTTATTGTAGGTAGATACTACACGCTCCAAAATGACTCTCGTTTTTGTTTCCAACTCCTATAAATAATTGGTTCGTGCCAAAGGAGGTAACTTGAGAAAAGAATCGAATTTTTTCCCAAGAAAAACAACTTGTATTCCGAGAGAGTAGGAGTTCTTTAGCATCAGATGGGGTATATGAAGTTGGAGCAGGAGTTCATATTGTAGTTTGTTGTAACGGCAAAACGGCTCTCATCGTTTCAATCAAGGAGACAAGGCATGAAGTTTACAAACCTCTTTCACACCCATCCACGTAAGTATGTACACACATCCATCTATCTATCCAAAAAGAAATGTACCCAAAAGCGTTGGATGGTCGGGATCGTGCTGGGAGAGATAATGCACACTGGGTCCCTTTTTCCATGCCTCTTCTGGAGTCCTAGCTGTTGGATCTAAGCATTTTTTTATTAGAAGAGCAACATAACAAGCACGTATTTAAGACGATGAATATCTCGGCAAGATAGGAATAAAGAAAGGAAGGAGAATAAAGCTGTGCTAGGATAATGTGCACGGAGGTATAAGTAAGTGGAACGGTTTGCTGGAGAAAAATAGAGGATGTCTTCTGTGTGATTACATTTTTTTCTCTCTTCTCTTGCCCAACAACAGCATTCTTTTCTCTCCTTTCTCCTTCCTTCTTTAGTCTTCAACTTTGTTCTCCCAACCTCCTACTCTGAAGCATTTCTCTTCTCATCACACCACATTATCCAGCATCTCTTTCTCCATCTGAAGCTGAAATGATGAAATAGTAGGGACAACATAAAAGAAAATAAAGGAAACGTAAAAAATGATCGGAGTGAAGGAGAGAAAAAAAGTGAGAGGAAGAGAAAGGGCAGGTAAAGGAATAACAAGCTCCAACACAAGCAAAGCCGAAACCATGTCGTGTGTAAAACTACAACTTTCCAGGATGAGAATAAGGAAGGGCACGACTTTCTACTGCCACACTCTCGTGAATGTCAATACATTTATTACAAAAGTAAATACACACACACATCACATGAGTGTGTAAGCACATCATTCTGATGGGTACGGTGAATCGGAATACTTTTGTACGTATTATATATGTGTATGTACATAAGAATTGAAGATTCCTAAGAAGATGTATTTCTCTACCCTATTTTTATATATGGTAAGATATGGAGATGAAAAACGAAGAGAAATGTGAGAAAAAAATTATACAAATAAAACGGTCCCAACCTTATATCCAGAGGGACTCCTTGACGCGATAATGCAAGGCGAGTGTGTGTATACTTTGACGTATGTATGTGTAACTTTCACATCCATAATATTCCCTTCGACTTTATCATTATCATCGTCATCATCATCATTCCAGTGAAACGCATTATCTTGCGAAAAGAGAAAAGGTACAAGAGTGTATCGGAAACTCGACGGGAGTACATATGATCTCAGCTAGTTGGAGAAAAGCTTCACTGCATACCAGAGTGAGTATACTTAAAACTATTAGGTACCTATGTACTTACTCAAGTATGCATACTATACACTCCTCCTGAGTATACTTTAGCAAGTACCATAATAACATACATTCTCCAAAATATTCGGAGCAAAACAGCGCGTTTCACCATTTTACTCCATGCGGCACGTGTACCCCCAATCGATTTTTTGGCTTCTAATGCCCAAAAGAAACTCTCTCACCCGACTTGAAGGTACATTGTGCTTTTCTGTTTGATACCTTCCACCGCCACCACAAACTGTTAGACTACTATATACACTTTCCCCTCTATAATATTTTTTTATCTATCTTACTCTTTCTTCGCCTTGCTCTGTTAACTAAATGCTGGCAAGACTCTTCGCTGTTTTCACTATATTAATATATAAATGGAATATATTTATTATAGATAACACTATTTTATATGCTTGTTATTGTAGTTGCATATAACCTGGTGTGGGCCTTGTAACTTTGTACATGTCACATGTAAACACGATATTATTGTGGGTGCGTACAATTACCGAAGCGCTACTATATGCGCTGTTGCAGATTCCCACCCACAGTCACCACCACATAACTGCAGATCAAGTGCTACCTCTATTTACTCTGTGTATTGTGCATGTCCTTATGGAAATGAACTTTTGTAATTGAAAAGTTACCAGGCTGTTGTATAAGGGAAAGATGGGTATATAGACAGCGTGTAATACCTACATCAACGTATCAAAATCAATACTTGAAAGCATGTGCCATACATCTTCCATTGGGTTTTTCCTTGTGAGCTTCTTTTTTTCTCTCCAGTTCTCCCTCTCACTTTCCAGTCATTTTCTGCGGAATCGATGCATGAATTCCTGGAAGAGGAAGCTGCAAACGGAGAGAGAAAAGCCCACAGTGTAGCGATGATTCATGGACTTTGCGTTTTGTAACCATGCTTAATTTATTTCTTTTCACTGGAAAACCTACACACACACCATGCTTGGCTTGGTGGGACGGAGAATTATTATTAAATATTTTTTCCCTGTTTTCTGCGGAAGGATAGCAATATAAGCAAACGGAAGAGACGGAGAGAGATATATATCTGTAGAGATACATAGATAGATAGAGAGAAGGGCTGATTTAAGTGAGTGCAGTGTTAAAAAGGGAATTATTCTCTTGTCATGATTTAATGTACTGAAGCCAGGAAAAGGATATGATGACTATGAAAAAATGGAAGGACTCTCCTCTCACCCACTGAAATCTTACTCGTTTTTTCCTTGGCAATTATATCTGCTCGACAACACTCTCTTCATCATCATACATTCTCCTAAAAGCAGCAGGGGAATCTAATCGGTATTGCGGTAAGGATAACGGTGAGGATAGAGGGAAACCAAGTGGTGATAAGCTACCGCCAGCGGGTCAAGAAATCAGAGTTTTCCTTTTTTCGCTTCATTCCATTTGGCAAAATCAGGGAGGCTGCTGCTGCTGCCTGCTCTGACTTGGAAAGAAACTTGTTATACACAGTTTGTTTATTTATTTGTCGGGTATTACTTGAATAAACTTGAGAAATGTGTCGAATCCAGAGGATTGCTAACAAAAAAACCTGTGTCAACAACCGATGCTCATCGTTTTTATTTTTTTTTGGCAATAAACAAAGTATACAAAGTTGTTGTGGTCTACTTGTAAAATAAAACGAAAGGAGTCCCTTCGGCTAAAAAAGCCCAAGCAAAAAAACCCAAGAAAATTCTCGTTATATTCTTCAATTAAATTTTATCTCAATTCATTTAACTCACCAGTGGCGGCCCTTTTTTGTACTGATGTGTGTGTAGCGTTAAAAATACCTTCTGGCATAGCACCAACCATCTTCTTCATTCACCAAAGGCAATTTAATTAAACACAAGTGTGCGCTACCATCAGAAACCAAAAAAATAACAGCAGTCGTCATGTAGCTTTACTAGTAAAATAGTTGCAGCAGCCGCAACAACACAGCAAAATGAAAGCAATTTTATCATAAAAAATGGTCGGAAAAAAGGTATGAATATTTTAAGCATCATCGCGTCGTCTCCATGACATGCAATGTTGTTTGCTTCTTCTTGCCCGAAACTCTGCATGTGTGTGTACTCTAGAGGTGGTAAGGTAGAGGTGGTGTCTAAAATGAAATATTTTCATGTGAGGAAGAGGAAGGTAAATGAAGTAAGAATATAATGAACTGTTCACAAAAAACGGAATGAGAATATGTGTGCTGGTCTCTCTCTGCGTAAGCTAAACTAACAATTAACAAAAAACTATTTTCACATGGAACATTTTTAGTTTTACTATAAAGCACAATTATCATGGAACGGTGCCCACGTTGCTGAATGTTAGCAATGAACAATAATAAATACAGACACAAACATACAAGCAAGGAAACAAACAAACATGGCATTGGAATTAGAGAAACAGGGCTTCATCATGATGACTATTGTGTGCAGGAACGGAAAAAATACCTAATAATAATAACAGCGAAAAACTCTACGGTTGCATGTCATGCAGGTTTTGTTGTTTCTTCTTGAAATGCATGAAGTGGATTTTCCCTCTGAGTGAGTACTCTGCTCTCGTTCCAGACTGAGAAAAGCGGAGAGAGAGAGAAGCAGCGAAGCTCTTTCGTAATTAATGAAAGTTAATTCAGTCCTTCCATTGGAAATTATGCTTGCTTCGCTTTTAAGGATAATAACGCTGCAACATGCAACTTATTTATTTGCCGTTGATTTCGACTACTTACCAGCAGCATTGCATAGTAGTATGTAGAGAGCTGGTAAGTTTGAAAAGAAAAAGTGAATTACATAGGTCGGCTTCCTGTGAATAAAAAATACATAGTTGAAATACTTTTATGCTTTTTATGAAACACATCTCTGCAGTAATAATACAAACACAATTTCATGCTCTTTGGTCACTGCTCCTCTGGAGCTACATACAGGTTATATCCTCTAGTCTGAAATAATGTGACATTATTACTGCCGATATAAACCTATAATTACATTTTGCTATTCAATTAGCGATTGTTGTTACGCTTGCATGAATGGGTTGTGTTAATTCTGATTTTTTTCTTCAGTTTAAATATAACGTTCACCTCAATATGAAAGAATTACGTGTAAATATGTGGCAATAGCCAGGGTTTTTCATTTAAATTTAAAGCATGACATGCTTATCAACGCGTGCCAATATTCAATCGTTGACCGAAATAACAGGGTAAATAGTTTTTATTGTGTTTTTCAACATTCTTTATAATTTATAGAGCACACCAAAAAGAGCAAAACAATTCATGTGGTTTAAACCAACTTTCCAATGGATTATTATTTCATATGACAAACAAAATTGTTCAAAGGGTGTCGTCAAAAACTTTTCTGCAAGCTTCCCTTTCCCCGAATTTTCCTACTGCAAAAAATTCGTAGTAGTGGACAGACAACCGAGAAATTTATTTGGTCACCAGGAAATGACCCAATAATAAAACAATACAATCAGGCTGCTATACAATCAATTTAATCAAATTAAAACGGGGCGGAGTCATCCAATGTATATTATTTTATATGTGTACCATGTACCATATTATCTAAACATATACATACAAACGATGACGATAAGTTCAATTTCCAAAATGCCATTCCTTTCCATTTAGTATTGCACCGCCAGAAAACCAAGCAGTGTGGTTCAAGGCAACCATAATTTCACTATAATGTACTCATATCAAACAAAATTATTTAACAGTATGCACTTTCATTTGGTAATCCATAACCAGAGTCAATACCAACCAAGTGTTTCCTTTGTCATATTACTACATACATATATATCATATTATCCATTTCAATGCTACCACCGTAACTGATCAATGACTTAATAACAATCAAAATAATATTACATATTGCCATCATCAATGTCAACTTTTGAATGTAATACGGCTCGTTGACTCCACTTCAATACAAGACACACACTTATCCATGCTGTGCAAACCGTATGCCATAATAATGTCTGCCTATTCAACGAACCACATAATACGCCAACAATTCATTCATACTGTAGCAGGAGCACAGTGGCCGCGAGTAGTAGTAAAAGTTGTAATCGACCATTTTATGAATATAAATTGTGCAAACCATTTCCATTTATTTGCTTTCATCGTCATCATCAACCTCGCATACATCACCTTCATCATCATCCAAACATATTAAAAACATGTTTCGTCCTGTAAGGATTTTCTCTCTCTTTCATTCTTTTTTACTTGCAATTTACTCACGCACCTTTCACCCTTTCCCAAACCAATTACTGACTCATTCCAGGCTACATAAAATATGATGTAATCCAATTTCTGAGAAAGGTAGTAATACGTAAAAAAATCTTTCGATATTTCCATTAAAAATATGACTATATGATTTCTTTTATTACACCTTACATTCCTATGATTCATACATTCATTCATATATATATACTACATACATACATACCATACATACTACCAGATTATTATTCTATATCGACAAATGAGTAACCGTTTCAATAATCGATATGACGACGGGAACGTATTTTTTAAAAACGTTTTAAC
>JAHZMV010006821.1:0-20175 GCA_027743765.1 Coecobrya sp. COE2
GATGGTGTACAATTTTTGCAAAAAAGCTGGTAGCTACCAGAAATAAAAATCGGCTACCAGAAAATCTACCAGCTACCAGCACCAGAAACGCCTACCAGAGGGGTTTGCGAGCACTCTCCAATAAAGACATACACATACACTAAACAATACTGACAATTACAGAAATTCTTGGTAATATTTGATGCAATTGCATAAGTACTACATGCACATATTTAGTCAGTCAGTCAGTCAAACATGACATATATATCACTCCGTTTATTTTTCCAAATTGAAGATTATCATCTCCAATTTTGGCAATTTAGTCATGATTATAAAAAACAATAAGAGCGACAGTAAAAATTTGGCTAGTTTCTGAGTATCGCAGGTACACAATTTAATGTGCCAGAATGCTAGAAATGTCTCACCCAATGAGGTTGTACTTTAAGCACTGGCTGATGATAAGTATCATATTTATTAATTTTTTATATCAGTTTATGGTGACGAGCATAAAATGTTATTGCTATTATTAAAGCCAGAAGCCAAGCGTAGACACTGCGTGCTATATCATTAGCATTATCTTTACATATTTATTACTGTAGAAGCGGAGATTGCAAAAAGTGAAGAGAGGTAAGAATGATGAATGAAATGAAGCTTTCTTATCAAATCTTCTGCTTGCACTCTCATTGACCCATTTAAATAAAAAGGTATTGTAAATATCTGTGGAAGAACACAGTACGCCATATGTGTTATCTCAAAGTAAAATCAAGATAAATTAGCAATGTACTTCACCACTCGGTGAAATAAAATGCTAAGCACAAACAAACAAGCTAACATCTCCAATCCACCACTCATACTCGTGTATAGTTGGAGCCAATGCAATTGGACTATCCCTTTAAATAATATACGTATTGCAGTTGCAGTACGTGACTATTAGTGTTTAGGTCATTTTCACGGTAAGTTCATGCAGACTGCAGTTTCTTTCACGCTGCATTCTGCTTCCGATATATTGCAATACATTGTAACTGGCTAATTAAATATTTTAATACGTAGCAATGCTTACCAGTAATATAAACTAACAGACAAACTGAAAATAAAATCCGAAAGATCTAAAAACTTTTGACTCAATGCATTCTTAATTCATACAGTTTTCACATGAGATCCTAGGCCGAAAAGAGTTTATTGTTCAGCGAAGATGCTTTGCCTTTGACTAATATTTGTCTGTCCTTGTGGCTGTGGCTGTGTACATTGACCTGGCGGCCCAACCTTTGGTTCGGTATTAAGTCAAAGAGCGAAAACGGTCAACGGCAACTGCCAGAGACTGTTACGACTCCAAACTTTTCAAATGGGAAGCTGCAGCAAGTATCATCTCATCTTACCCTTTTCTCAAGAATTCATTGTCAAGCATTTTCCGCATAATAATTCGTACATGGACATAATTTATTTTTATTAATATTTAACTTAAAACGAAATTAAATTTATGTTCACTTGTGAACTACACACAATACAGTGGACAGGGTATAACAACATGCATAAATTTGCTTATTACATGGCGTACCCGTATAGGTCTCTGTGTCATTGAATCCTTTTAGTGGCTCTGTAAAACGCAAGAAAAGTTAATGAGCTGATCATCATGTACTACATATCGGAAGGATGTGTAGTTAAAGCTTAACACTTAAATATGGTATTCCTCCATTGACATTTATATATCAAACAAATAATAATATTAACTACATAACAGCAATGCAGACGAAGAAAATAGCGTAAGAATAAGAATATAAATTTTTACTCACAAATGAGTAAAACTCTGGAAGTTGTCCGACTCTTATTGTTATCACAGTACACTACACATTGAACACGGATTCTTTCAATGAACTATTACTAGTTATCAGTAATTAGCTTTACAGATATCATTTTTAAATGACGATAATATTTATATTTAATATTGAAATTTTAACGATTAACTACTTCAGAGAAGAAGCAAAGCTTAACAATGACTGAACCTGTATCACATTAACTAATTAAGACTGCCAAGCACTTATACTTGAAGTCCTCACAAAAGCTGACCTTTTAACATTTATTGCCAGCGAATTAAAATGGGTAGCAGTAATGAGTAAATCAAGTGGTAAGTGGTGTTTAGTAATTAGTCACTCCCACAAGTTCCGGGCTTATATAATAAAACTACATGCTTCAGCATACTTGATCCCAATTTTAAAGGTTCTTCTTAATTGTGGTTTATATGTCATTTACTCCTGCAAAAGAACGAAATTTAAGTAGAGAAATATATACGCATACCGTCAAGTTGAATTGGTGTACAGACAACATTATGCTTGACACATATATGATAGGCTAATAGGTATGTTTGTGGTATTCGTTCTGACATCCATTTTCCTTAACCAGGACGGTACCTGTGAACTCATCTATGAAACATGAGGCATTTCAAAATTCGATATGGCTTCAATACTGATTAACTCACATTATAATAACGCCTGAGACGATATGGTTGTAAACCACATTATCTAGTATAATATAATAAACGTCAAAAAATTGTACGTTTGGTAATTATTGCAAAAGAATTATTTTAGGTGTAAGATGTTGGTTTGTCCGTGGGGTACATTGCATTGGAACTAAGATGATGACATTATAATTATTATCGTAAAACCAACCTATTATCATTATGCGTCAGTCAATTGTTTTTGTTTAGAAATAAAAAAATAACTGGTTTGTCACACTTACCTAGGCATATAATAGCTATACAAAATTAGCAGTTTTGTGACTTCAGTATGCAGTCAAGCAGAACATGGTGGCATTGGTTATAAATTATTCAGTATTTTTATAGGGATGAATTTTAAAGCATTAAGGTGTATACCTTCTTTAATTCATCATTAAATTGTAAGTTTAAGAAGTCTTTTCCAGCACTGTTATAATGATTAAAGAAACTCTACAGAATGCCGAAACATAGAAATCTCATGAAAATTGTGGCTAAAAACTCAAAATTAAACCATCAACAGATTGTTTGTTACTATTTATGCATGTTTAGCAGAAACCCGATTTAGAAAATTATCCCTTCAGGTGGACTAATGGACAACACATAATATATTATGCACCTCTGTGTCATAGTTGTATCCATTGTGTCTCAAATTCTTCAATACATTTAGGTTCATTACGGTATTGACGTTTCTTCTTTTGTATACGTAATACTGCAATATATTTGATTGCAAACAGAGTTGGGTAACGCGCTAAACTGCGTTACTCGTTACCGTTATTCGTTACTTTCGGATTTACGACGCGTTACTCGTTACCGTTACTCGTTACATTCAGTAACGCAGCGCGTTACTCGTTACCGTTACATGTTACTTTCAGTAACGCAGCGCGTTACCGTTACTCGTTACATTTGGTAACGTTATTTGTATCTTTTGGTGCTATATATATAATTAAAGTTACTTTTTACGATTAAGATAGTATAATAGACTATTATAATATCTTAATTAACTTAATTATTAACACTTTTCATTCAAATCGTGGCATCATTAGCCATTTTCTTTACTTTTATACTTCGGTTGCGTTACTCGTTACCGTTACACGTTACATTCGGTAACTTTGTGCGTTACTCGTTACCGTTACTCGTTACATTCAGTAATATTTTGCGTTACTCGTTATCGTTAGTAACGATAACGGTAACGATAACGGTAACGCTCAAAAATGTAACGTCGTTACCCAACTCTGCAAACTATAATTAACGGATACATACAATATATGGTTAAATTTAACAATTTGACTTTGCTACACAGTAAACTATTAAAACAAACACGTGTTTTAGTCGACAGAACTGCATTTCCGTTTCTGTTTCTATACTAAAGGATATACTAGTATAAAAAACCTTGCACTATTGGATTGGACAATAATGTTTACATAACTTTTTCCTGCTTCCCTTCAGCATCTATTTAGAAACACTGCGTATCTATAAGTTCGCCAGCTTAAAAATATATATTTGAGACGATTTAATAATTGCTGTACTTGTGCATCAGTGCATCATTACTGTTACAACAAAAGTATTTGCTACATTAATTAATGAAAAAATTGTTAATATGAAGCCGTTGTTCAAACATTAATTTACGTGATAGCAAAGCAGCAAGGTTATTGTATGATTACAGTAAGCCTTAAAATAAGCATACTAATGTAAGAAAAATTACATCATGTAAGCAATCAATCAAAAGGTCAATTTCACTTTTAACGGACTGAGTTTTAACTATTTATTTATTACGTTTTAGCAAATTAACTAATTAAAGTTGTGTATTGTTGATTGTTTAAAAAAGTGACAGAGCCCTAAGCATTTTCATACAATGGTGCAATTATATCTGCATTACATAAACATCAAAATCAGGAGTTAAAATCAAATCTAGAGTCAATGTGGGGAAATAGGATGTCAATATCTGGGCAATTCATTTACTTATAATATGGTCACATCAACATCTATATAAAACAAATACATAGGTATGTGCTACTAAACATACCTAATACGTCATTCTTTGCATTCCCTTCTTTGAATGTTTCTGTCTAGTCTTTAAAGTATGATATCCTACATACCACATTTTTGCTATGCCATCAATGACATGTATTAAACAATGCTTTATGGCAGTGCACATTATTATCATATTGATAGCATTTAACTAAGCAGAAAGCGTAATTGCAAAGATATTTAATGGACATATCACTTGGCTGCCATAAACAATGCAGTTTTTTAATGCGGTAGTCAACCTTTCGGAAGACTACCAATGCTCATTTCTTTCCGCGGTGCCTTCCTTATTCTCATTCTTATGTAAGGTTATCTTCACCGTATATTGCAATTCAAAGTGTTCTAGTAGTTAAATCAACACGTTTAATTAAGTTTGTCAGGTCATCACCCGATATATTACATGAGTATACGATACGTACGTATACACACCTGCTTCTATCAAGCGATTACGTACATTTCAAATTACAAGAATGGAGTGTTTTAAAGGAATTGCTAATTTGTAGCATCAAAGAGCATAGGTATGCATTATTTTATGCTTAGAACATTTCCTACATCAATTTGTTCATGTAAGGTTAAGGGTTAATGATGAAATCTAAACCAAAACATGCACGTTGACAGTTGTAGTTCAAATTGTTGACATCCTCAATGCAAAAGTACCAGGAAGAGGTTACTACTGTCTTGCCTGTGCTTGTTTAAAATCAATGTTTAGAAAAAATAAACTAATGTATTACATCTAAGAAGCTTGTTACAACATAATGTTATTTGGTCATAATCGTTAGGCGAGAATGAATACAATTGTTCGTACAAGTTTTAGCGGAATTATGTATTTAATAATATGCAAACACAGAATACGGCCATCAATTTTCCCTTTATCATTCTTGATTGATTAGCCGAGCAAAAATGCCAACTGGCAACTTCAGTTTTACTTGCTGTTTATAAGAAGTGCTATTATGTATACGATACAATTACATACAATACGATACGATAATTATCTTGAATCTTTTTCACCTGGTTTAATGTTTGCATACATGCAAGTTAAGTCACGTGCAATTCTTGCAAACTGCACTCGAGTTAAAAATTAGCAGTAGTAATTTCTAAATATAAAGTGCATTAGAATGATATGCATATGCTTACAGATTACAGAAATCCCGACTATATCCTTTACTTGTTAAATGAGAGGATGTGGAAATACTTTTTATTTGAATTTTAAAACGATATTCAATATTGGGAAGTGATCATTTGAAACAAATATTCAACTATGTAATTTCAACTGTGTTGCAGGTTATTTGAAAAAGAATCCTATAAACAAAGACTTGTCCGAAGTAGAAGATATATCAAGATGAATTCATTCGGTCAAGATTAGAAATAACTATTTTGATATTCTATGTTTTGTACGTTGTATTATGAAATAACACTTTCATTTTTACAATCATCATTATTAATAACTAAAACATAAAAAATAAATATAACCAAATGGGTTTCATGGTTTATCTTTTGTTCATCGCAGGCACGTTAGCTAGTCCCTTGCATCAAACCTGCCGGTTAGATAAAATTAGAAACTGAACTTTGTCTCTGTAAAAAATAGTTGTTTGAAACAAAATGAATTATGACGATTCATTCCTCATTAGTGAAAAACAGATTCACTTATTTTATTATTTTCATATATTTGTTGGTATGCATTAGAAATCAGATCATAGTTGCCCGATAGACACGCATCAAAAGCCAGAGCATACGTTTGATGGGGGGATGAAGCTATCTACTATATTTTACGAAGTTGTGATAATGAAATGAGAACATCGTAAAGAACAAGCATCTTTGTACAAATTCTAAACATTTTTATGATCATAATCTCCCTTATGGACAGTAAATGAGCTGTTAACTTTTGCACTAGTTCTAACGTAATTGAACATATACGTTGCTGATTATAAGAAGCATTATTGTTATTAATGTGCAATTGATTCTATAATGAATTTTTTTGCTCGCAGTTCAATGCTACTTGTTCCTTAAATGAGATTGTTACCCTATTATCATCATTAACATACACTAGTACAGTGGTATTAACACTACAGATTATTTCAAGATTTTGTTCGAATTAAATAAATAATTGAGTTTTCCGTTAAGTACCTAATTTATTCATATTAATTTTTATTTTTGTTTTAAATCCATCAGATCAGATATTTACGGCCCAATCTCACATCTCAATTGTAAGATGTACGAAAATACATATTATACGTAACGAATTTCATCCTCCTCTTCTACAAATCTTCGTAACTTATTTGTGGTGTACTGTACGCCTAATTCAAAGTATTTAAAAAATTTAATGGTTTTCAGCAACTAACGGGATTTTCACAATCTGACACATTTGGTAAACTTAATGATTGACGCGTTAAAGTACACGACTGGATTTTGGGTTGAAGAAAAGCATTAGTAGTACTTGCTTGCATTAAAATCCTTCAACTTGCAATGATTCAGCAGCAAACGTTTATACGTTTTGTACATTTTCTTAAACTCAAGATAACAGAGACAGGATGACTAAAAAGAGCAAACTCATTTAATTAACATATTTTATTTACTTATGATTTAGTTCAAGGTAAAACGCTGTAGATTAATATGAGTTGTACTCGATTCGAAGGAATTTTATATCTACTAAGCATTTCAGACATTGTTAAAATGGAGTGCACATTCATTAAACACAGTAAATAATTTTTATGTAACAATAATTGTTAGATAATAGTGAACAAATATTTCGGGGTCGGTAAAGTAGGCGGATTTAAAAAATATAAAAGTCATAGTTTTCTAATATATAACTTGCTGTTGGTGTGTAGTGATTCAAATGATGATCACTTGTTTATGCACAAAGTGATGGAACAATGAAATTATATATCAACACCAGCAGATATCGACGGGTAAATAATTTTTGAAGTTTGCATACATACCCTCTTGGTCCACAGGATGAAAAATCTTACATATGAATGTTTAAGAAATGCATAGTACAGCTATTCAAATTCTCTAATGCCGATGAGTCCTCCTTGAATATTGATGTATATGAGCCAGACCTGATCTTAGAAACAACGTTTGGTAATCATTTGGACTGACTTAATGAGTCTTCGTTTTATGAACACTTGTAATTTACACAGGTCATAACTTTCACCTTCTGATATGCAAATTACAGGAATGAGACATCGTGCTATAGGAAGAGGAAATTGGGAATGGCCACAGTCGTCAGCAGCATACTTAGTACCAGTACCTATACGAATTTCCCTTAACAAACCTATTTAAATAAGATAACTTATGAAGTGGTCGTCCCGTCCTTTCTCTTATGTGACACATAATTGATATATATCAGCCGAACCCCATGTCTCTGATAGGTAGATATATAGATAAGACTTTGTTTAAACGTTATGAGCTTTCTGAATATTCTTCATTACATAACTGTCGCCCCGTCATTTATAATGAAATAATGAAAATTATATTATGTTTCGTTGTATGCATATTAATAAACAAAAAATACATCCGTACAAATTACTACAAAGGATCCAAATTTATGAGCTTCGTAGATATTACTATAAAAATAACAAAAGTTGCACATTCAATAATAATATGGACGTATACAACATAAGAACAAGTGTTTTAAAGCATGTAGGCATATAAAAATTCGGTTTTAAGAAAACAAAACATTAGCAAAATAATCATGAATGCTTTTAAAATTTTAAGCATTTTGGATTTACCTTGTTTTAATATTCTGGGATTATACATTGTGATTTATAGTCGTTTTCAGAGGTGTTTGATGTGGTTGCATTTTGATATTGTGAAACATAAGCTTATGATCCCTTCAAAAATGGCACACGCTATCTAATATCGGATGTCCGCAGGCAAAAACCTAGTTGATAGTTAAATAACTAGATTTTAGGATAGCCATAATCCTTTACATAACGTTATCTTTCCTTTTTATAATCAGTCATCGTCATCAGAGATGTTATCAATAAGAGAAATGTCATTGTTCCTTCTTATTTTATTTTTCATATCTGATGTTAACATCTTGATGATTTAAAATTCTCTTCAATGTACAGATAGTCTATATGTATGTTAGTATGTTCTCTGTGTACGTAATACGCTAAACTGAGAGAGGTTATCAATTGAACGCATGTGAACATATCATAACGGTTTGTCTAGCTCCTTATGTGATGCAAGTCCATCTTGCCGTTTTCCGCTTTGGACATGCACATGCACACAAAATATTATATTGTCTGTCGCATTTTGTACCAAAGAACTCTCCAAAACCCTGAAGCGAGGAAATTCGACAGTGAAAGTGGGTTTTAGAGAGCATCTGAAAGCGTCTCGCTGTGAAGGCTAATCTTCAATTAAACTTTGCGTCATTTACACACAACCTCTTTGTAAGATTGTGTTACCTATTTACATATGAGGTATATTCGCAAGTAATGCTATCATTCGTCATCACTTCTAAAAATCTTATCTAATGGCATAATATATTATGACAATGTGACCATAGGCAATAATACTGAATTTCAAGTACCATTCATAATCGTTGTGCTTTATCATAAAATGTTATTTTAAACATCATAATTCTCGACGACTCCTGTCCTGTGACGTCAGTGAAGCGCAGTACTATTTCAACATTAATCAATATTCGTTTATATAAGCAAATGCCTGTGTCGATACAAGGGTTTACAATTTAAACTGAAACAATGTAAAGACAATCACTTTGGCAAACAGAAGGGTTGTTTTGGGGGCTGTCAAGTCAGTCATTTCACTCATTAACTATGCTCAATGGTCATCATGTTAAATTTCGTAAAACAAACCACCTGCCTTCGGGTTACTACACCGTACGAATCCGTACCGCGGCTCTGCATACGATTATTGACATCATAAAAATTACAATTTAATGGTCCATTCACGTAAGCTATTATAAGTCATAAACAGAAAATTGCATTGCATATCGCATCCGAACAATTACAACAAATGCATAATAATGATAATAGTCAACATCTGTCAGTTGCACATTACAAAGTACTGAAAACTACTTCATGTGTGCATCTTCGTTTGACAATACGTTAGAAACGTCTCGACTTTCAATTCAAATTGTTTCATTTTTACTAAAGGAGGTCTCGGCTAGACAAACGGCTGAAGATAAGCCGACGCCCAAATCAGAATCAGAATTGCGTAGAATCTTATAAATAATGCGAAAGTTAACTTGAAAAACTTCTATTTGTGTTTTTCGCTGTATGTTTCATTTCATTTTCTACAATTTTTCTTACCATCGCAGGACTGTGCCTTCCTGGATAATTTTTCATCAGTTGGCAATAATTATAGTCAACAGTACTTTAACATAGTAGAACGACGTCGTTACCACATACTGCTATTTTTCAGAAACTTCCGCTTAAAAGCCAGTCAATGAATGGATTTTATTGGCGTAATTACGGCATGTTAGGTCAGCATCCTAAGTACCCCATTCAATTCACGCAAACAGTCTACAAACAAATAGCATAATCAGCCATGACCCCACTCGATGACATCAGTTAAACACGGTCGCTGGAAAACCGTTTAATTTTTCAATGGCGTGATTAATTAATTAATGGGAAGCCAGATTTTTTAAACAAACAAAATACATAACATTATAGCGCTTAATGAGCTATCTAATAAATATGATTTAGTCAAGAATAAATAGGACAAATAAGTCAAGATGGATGTGAACGGTCAAATAGTAACGGATCTATGAAGACTGCAACAGGCTAGCTGCAATGTCCTAAACATTTTAATGTCTGGTTAAATTTATTCTTGGAAAGGAAAATGATTGTGAATGTAAACTTTAATGTAAACCATATATAAAAATATAACAAATAAAGTTATCTTTATAATAAAAAATTGTTCTCAAAAATCGTTTATCCTCATATAAAAATATTCACGATTCTTAAAGGAACATTTGGGTGTGTGCAGTGCAATGCAATGTTGGTTGTACGCTTTTCAAATGAAGTTAAATAATGACAAAAATGAGAATTTTTATGACTAGAGTGGCTTCTGAAATCAATTCGCTGCATTCTATACGCTGCTAGCAGTACTGCATGCTGCTAACAAGAAGTGTTTCCAAACATTCCTTGTAGAAAGCGCTGCTAACTGAGCGCCCTCGATTGTGACGCTCAGCGTGAGGTACCTTTACGCTTATACTAGGCTTCGCATTAGAAAGATAAGATTTCAACTAACAATATGAATTAATATGTGCATGTTAAGATATAACAATGATACTTTGTTAGCTGCCATTGCAAAAACATAAATACAAATGTTATACAATAAAAATTCTTAATGTTTATTCCTAACTTAATTATAATCCCATCGATAATATATTACATTATATGCGACAAAAAATTTGACTGCAATTCCTTTAGGAGAATGGTCATATTTGTTTTTTAAATGTTCATTAGGTAATAATCCAATGCCAAACCAATATGACTAATGAGAGTATTTAAATAATAAATTGTTGTTTGGTTTGGTGTACTGACTAATAAAAGTTCAATGTAAGGTAAGGGTGGTATAGTTTCCAAAGGCAAAAGTCGATGAATCATATTATGGTCAGTCAAAACTCAATTAATATAGCATACTTCAATTAAATAATCGAATCATAACTCACCAAGCAGCTAAGCATTTTGAATTGTGGTTAGTTAGTTCAACGGACGCAAGGGCACTGGGTGTTGGAAAATCACAATGTCAAGCAATGTGACTTGTTATATAATGATTTAGACTCACTGGTGAATAATACAGCATTTAAAATCCAAAATTTGCAGTATAAATTTTTCCATTGTTATAGTAGTATCATACTACTAGTATGTATCGTGGAACCCAGTTCTCATAATCCACTCCAAATCATAAATATTAACAGTTGTGATTCATGCTACTCTACACATGAATGACGCCATACACAACACAACGCGTAGATTCAAGTGTTGGTTATGAATTGAAAACATAATTGACTATGATGATACTAGTAACGTATTATTATTATTCAAGCAACTATTATAGTATTATATCTGTTGTATAATAGTTAACCGCAAGGAGTAAAATAAGAAATATGCGCTCTAGAAAAGTCGAAATCAAGGTCTCAGATTCAGTTTTGGATTAAGAACTTCCAGTATACTTTTCATTTTACAACGGTAAAGAAACACCGCCGTAGCCCTGACTTAAGGATCAGTCCATGATTTCCGGGCATATTCCTTCTTTTTCCATTGTTCATGTTGCCTTATAAGTATCTAATATCAAACAGTTAATCCGTTCACGTATTTGAAAAAGAAATACAATAGTGAGCAATTTACCGTCTGTACACAACAGTACCTATGTTTAAAATCGAACAAACTGTAGCTGATTCTGAAAGAAATTGAGAACAGACAAACAAACGTCGTGAATATTCTCATAGCGCTGGATCATATTCATAACGTTGATATATTAATATTGGAATACAAAAAGGAAAATATGCAAAGATTCAGTTGTGCTCTGTATATGCGCAGAAATCATTTCCCTAGAATTTGCTTGTGAATGTGAGTGGCAAGTGGCAAAGTTGCATGGTTTTCCAAATCATTGTTACATTATTCTAGTCGAAATGGGTAAAATAGTTTCCCATTTTCGACGTAAACATGGGCAAGTCATTTACACACAATGCAGGTAGACAAGCAAGCAGACAACAAGTGAGAATATATAGAACGTAGATGTTTTTATATTACAATCAAAGTTCGCAAAAGAAGTTGGTTGTAGTAACAGCGCCCATAATAACCGTGTATTAATTTTATCTGGCATTTTTTGTCCTGATTTACATCATAACAGCCGTGTAGGTAGAACCATTTTAACGTAAATAGATCAAAAGAAAGAATATGTACATATACATATACCCGATATAAAAAAGTTATAAATGAATGTATTATAGCCGTACCATAAAATGAATCATCTTCTCGACAAGAGATTCCTACTTTTGATCCATTTACCATTGTATGGTTCCCTTTTACAATGTCAACTGGTTGCTCCATCCAACAAGCTCAATTATTGCTATTGTAGTTTTGTATGTTTAACATTAAATTCTATTAAATGTAGTTCGAGCTCGAACCAGACCGTGAATCTATTCTTTCCCTTGCTCTGCTTGGGTTAACATGAGTAGAGTGCGATAAGAAACAAAATTATACCGTGAGTAGTGTCATGTTTGATACTACCGACATTGCTACCTTTATTGTTATAAAGGTACTCCATCAAAAAATGTACTACAATATAATGTGTTTTTAATATAAATATTATTGGGAGTCTACACCCTTGAACTTTTATCGTTTTTGTTGCCGAACGGAATGTGCACTGGTACACTATTTTATTGTCTTGTGTTACAGTAGTGCACTGCTAGCCGTCCATAGCGCTGCACTGTCAATGTTTAAATAATGCAATAATATACGCATAGACACCAAGTAAATTACCGTCGCATGTGCTTTTATCGTATTTTTGTGAACACAGTCACTTTTTTGTTGTAAAATTGGTAAAGTGTACATCCAAGTCGTAGTACCACACTGTATCTGCATCTGACGATCATGCCTCTTGGTAGTGTGTGTGCAAAGTGCAGTCAAAAAATTTACATGTGCCATAAATTCCTATGAAAATTATCGTGTTTCTGATTGAAATTAAATATAATTAATGTCTTTTTTAAGTAAGTAAACCAAGACAATGTAACTGAATTGGTTAATAATGATTAAAAATTGGACAGTGCTAATATGAAATTGATTGGAATACACAGATGTACAACTTCACCTTTCAGTTGGACTGGAAGCGATTTTTCCATGTCTTAGTGTGACAATATTTTGAAGGTAGGTGATCCATTTTTGATAAACAAATACATGCTTTAGTATTCTTATAAAATGCTTTCAACTGTATTTAATCGTACAAAGTGAAGGGTGATGATGCATAGAATAAATCATATTTAACTTATTATATTAGCAAAATAGTAGAGATATTATCTTAGATAGTTTAATTACATGCGTTTAACCATCCAAATGCATTATGTAAACCCCATCTGAATTAAGTGTAAATGACATCATTTTTCACTTTGAGTTGTTTGCCAGTGGTTATGTGAAAATGATAGTTCTAGATATTAGCTGAAATCGAGTGTATTTTCACACTAAGGAGAGGAATATAATTGTGAGAAACAGTTGCAAAGACTCGGTTAGTGAATACATATTTTAAACTGGTAAAATGAAAAGTCCACTATACATAGCCTAAAGTGCCTACAAAAGTTGTCATCGCCTTTCAAATAGCATAAAACTTCATTTTGCGTCTTAAGGCACGTGCTCACAACAACAGTCGCATTGGTAAAAGACTGCAAGCAAAAGTGCATAATATAAGCAGACGGTAAAGTCATTGATCTGCATACTGTCATCAAAACATGAGCAATATCCGGCTTCTTGAAGGTCGATTTCTCTTGATTAGGCTGTAACAATCTTTCTCGAAAAGATGATCTTTTTGTTTGTGTTTCTGATTATTAAACGTACTTGTCGCAAATAGTTTGCAATTAGCAAACAAGTTATGGTGATTATTATAATGCGGCAAGCAAATAACATGCGGATTTCATCCAATGTCACGGCATATACATATTAAGCTTTGTTCCTACACGGCATACTACCAACTATAGTGGTTAGCTTGCATTTGTATTTTCGTCACAAGACGTGTTAACAGTATTTTTACAAATTTTTGAGTGACGCATGTATAATTCTTTTTACATGTTATGTTTCAAGTTAGTAAAGAAATGGGACAATTGACATGGGACTCAATATCGCTTATAACGTCAATGTGCATGGAACACAACAACTGCAGAAAAAGAGCATAACAAATAAAAATAGTTGGTGAACGAAAATTTATTTTTTTCCATGTCGCCCACGCAGTTTTAATTGCACGTGCACATAAAACTGGACAAGAATAGAACATGGTCAGGGCACAGAATATTATAAGTGTAAGAAATGTTTATGTGAACAGCGCATAACCGCAAGTTCTTTATTCGATATCCCCAAACTCCTATACATTCTTTTTATATGTATTATTACCGTAATTGGCGTGGTTGGCCGAAATATTTAGTGCATATTTTACACGATATGCGTCAATGGTAAATCTACCATTGATGCAATTGGATAAGGGTGTACTTTCCTTACTTAAGCTTATGAGGCCTTTATATTAACCTAAACAGTGGGGTTACCACCAACCGGAAAGGAAAAAAAATCCGAAGAGGCAGTCCGGAAACTGCTTGGCTTACTTATGTGATTGAAATAACCTCTGCTATCTGCAATTTCTCCATATACCATTTTCCATTATGTAGTAACAATCATTTAGAAAGGAATAAAAAAGTAACGCTGTTGTTTGTGTTTACAAATAGCGACTAGATGTAGTATGTTATTGGCACCTGCTTTAAGAACCCAATACATAATGTTTAATGGGAATATTTTGCTGTTACCTGCTCGTTATATGGGTTATATGGCGTCATTCAATCAAGCAATCTGCAATACTACATTTGCGCAAAGCAAAGCAATTTATTGATGATTTTTTTTACATTTGTAGCAAAGCTCAAGCATATTATGACTGGAACAAATGAATAATTTATTTTAATTCAAAACATACTTAAAACAACAATTATGTATCTGATAGTACATTGAATTCTTAAAAAGTGAAAATAAATGCAATATGAAATTTTGAAGATTGCACTTTGAGAAAATACAATATTTAGTATTGAATCACGGTGTAGCCATCATGTCATATATCTTAATAGTGCACCTATTTAGCTTTTATACTGCAAAGTTCCCAGATTTATACTGCAACGCAGTTTGTGACCTTTACTATTCCAAAAGGTGTATTCGGTGTGGGCAGCCACACCATTTCGAGCAAAAAAACCTTTAATATCTATGATAAACCTCATAATCCCTCAACTCTATTCGTCTGACAGTTGTTCCAGGAAACCTATAGAAAATGAAGATTGAAAGTAACTGCATGTTTCATTTCATAATGCATGCAAGATTCGTCTTATTTTTTATATTTCATTTTGCTAGAGTGCAAATATTTATAGGTATTCCACTTAGAGTTAAGATATTAGGATACAATTATATAATGTGTTATATATGCTCTTACGTCATGTATGTATAACACATTGCTAGATCAGTGGTACATGACGTACTACTACCGACTCATTTCAATTTTTTACTCCGACCTGGGAACTTTTTTCTTACACATACTCACTTATTTACTTTATTTTTGGCAGTAACAGTCTCACGCAACGTTACCTCCTTCCTCCAGCTTTCTTTGTTCCTGCTCACGTAAGCAGGTTTAATAAATATCTATCCACGCTCATTTCATAATTTCTACTGGGCATAGTTTTACTTTTAGTGACAGAAAGAAAGCTAAAAAGCTACTATTATTTCACTTGGGTATTATGGCCAGAAATAAACTCGCCTGTGTCGTGTGATACGGTATGAATCTCCATTTTATTATAACAAATCCAATACTATGTTACTCCCACCACCTTCATAAAAAGAGAAAAAAATAAATGCTTGCATGCGTCAAAGAAAGACGGGAGAAGTTTTTTTTGTGTTTTAATAATGAGTTTTCATAACATACACAGGCAATAATCAGGGAAATACGGTGTACATGTTGGAGTTAGCATATCAGTTTTACAAAAGTGTTTCGATTGAATTTATGTGCTATGATATTTCCTTACTGCAGCACATTTTATATCGACACAGCTACCGGTCTACATGCTCGGTTATTAGTATGCATTGTTGTTTTTAGTTTCCCAAGCTAGATTCCTTTACATTGTCATGTGTTGTGTTGTTTGTGTAGGTGTCAGTTCCGCTGGTTGGAATGCCGTTTTTGCTTACACATGTACATAATATTTAGACAAACGTGTACAGCTAACTACAAAAGACGGAAAACTTTTCTCTCCCTCAGCATTTACTAGTGAACCAGTGGAATGCAAACATGTGGAACGAAGTTCATGGAGGAGAGGATACGATGAAGTGTAAGAAAACTACTAACTAGTAAGTAGCAGTACTACTAAATAAAGTAGTATAAGTATTAGCAAAGTTTTCTTGAGTATCGTTGCTTTAGTACTTTACATATAGTTATGTGGAAAAAGAGTTTGCTAAGCTGGCGTGTCTATATAGTAGTATAATGCACTCTTCAGTACAGCTTTTGTGACTTACTGACCACAAAGTTACAGAGGTAGAAGAAGACAACATTAAGAAGTAAATGATAGTGGTTTAGAGAGTGAATCTTTGTTTCCTCAGCCTCAACGAAGCTGCGTGCCCCAAAAAACCAAAGGCTATAAGTCAGAAAAGAATCAGCTTCAAAGTTGCATTTGTGGAAAAAGTTTGAAAACAAACACTAAATATACGTCAGATTTATAAATACTTTCCTCCTAAAGATGATAAGAGGTTAGGGTAATACCGCCAACTAACAACTTTAAACCATAGTATTATTTTACAGTTTGTGCTCCAACACTGAAAACTCATTATAACCGGTTGAAACCACGAAATTCAGGGGAACAAATTGGTTGGTGAGGCTAAAAGTCCTAAGTTTTGTGGGTTTTCCAGAAGTTGAATAAAATTCTAAATTTGGGATAATACACTGCAGGTAAAACACAATACTTTTTTATTCATAGAAAATTAAGTGCCCATCACACCGCACATCGTACTTGATCGTTGTTGCATGCCATTACAGTTGCTGATATGCATGCACTGGTATGTTCTCGGATTCAAAAATGTGATTTATATGATGCGAGTGAATCATGAGCAGAGCAACTTACCTACACTTTTTACGCTTTGCATACCATGCTGATGTTCACGTGATCTGAACAGTTTACAAAAAAATTAATCACCACATCATTCTAATATAATTGAATAATAATCGTGCAATGTTTTGTTAATGTAGTGGAATTTCTTAAAACAACTGACGTTAGTAGCGTATATTAACACATTGACCTTTTATTGAACTTAAATATATTCTGATTTTTACTGCTTGAGAAGAAAGAAATTTCCTTACAGAAGGAAGGAAAATTGCTACTAAAATAAAATACGAGTTGTGTCAAATTATTATTTGTGTGGACTACCACCCTGCCGATGTGTTGGTTTGATGCTTTTTGATAGCACAGAAACAGGGATGTGCCATTTTACTTTCTGCTGACATTAGGGTGTCCAGGTACTCATATGTCACAAATATAAACTAAAAATTATAGTTAAAATATTTAAATGATCAGACATAAGCAATATACGCATCACACATTGTATGGCTTTAGAATTTTATCGAATCAGGACAGTCATGTTGATTTGTGACACATCGTGTAACCACAATCCTTCTCTGTACCCATATAGGTACATATGTCACCACAAAAATCCATTCAGTAGTCACACTTGGAGTTGGAATTACGATTTTACACACAACCATTTCAAACCGTTTTATATTGTCTACCTACAATATTTACAGATATACTATTCATTTCTTGTATTTATCGCTGCCTTTTATACTTATAAGTATGTAGGACATGGGAGAGAATTGCACATGATTTCGCATGCTACATGGCGTACTTTTTTTTAGGAATTTTGCTTGCCATAAAAATTTAGCAGCAGTTGTAGCAAGTTGGTTTTGCTTTGGAGTAGTAACTCAAATCATGAACATGAAAGTAAAAAAAATCCACTTACTCCATTTAGTTACCTGCTCACGTAAACCAAGTTGGATAGAATGTTTCCCTGTGACCATTAATTTTTCATGAAATTTGGAACATACATATTTAATACCACAATATGCAAACCGTGTCATACCACACCATATAATGCACATGCACATCCTGCAAACAACTTGTGCAGAAGCAAAGAAACCAATCCTTTTCCTTTAGAAGAAATTGTGTTTGTATAACTTTTCATCTCCGATTACATTATGGGTGAAAACTTGTCATCACATGTATGGTAAGGTGGGTAAGGTGCATAATAAGCGGAACCGTTTAAATACATGTACTTAAGTAGAAATTGTGACTATGACAAGTCTGGGCATAAAATTAGTATGCATTCTGCACATGCATTGAATCGAACTACCGCTACTGATATTATCAAACGAAATTTGTCATTGAATCTGTCAGTTGGCCAATTTTACTGCCTGACTAAAATAGAAAAATACTGAAATGGAAATAAAATTATGTCGAAAAACAGCCTTGGCCCAATGGGTACTCCTTTTAGTAAACTTCTGCATGTACACTAGTATCTCTAACATACATAGATATAAACACTACAGGAAAGCCAAAAAGAGTTTGTTAAGAGAGGATGTCTTCCAACTAACTGGAAGAGGAGGTTATTAAACGAGGACGAACAGCAATAAGAAGGTAATTTTCCTCACATTCATGACATGTTATGTAAAAGTGACGAGAACATAAAAGGTAAATCTCAACAATGAAAAAAAATCATTTTATAAAACTGCTTGCTTGCATGTCCAAAGAAATCTATCCGAAAATATTCATTTTCTACATTTACTACATTATTGCACGATCTACTTTCCCTGTTACTTCTAACAAGCAAACGCCGATTTTTGGCTACACTCCGTGTGTGGGGTTATATGGCCCATGTAATATTCTTGTTCATTGCGTCTCACATAATATTGCAGTGTAATATCTTGTATATATTTCCGCAAATGTATTGAGGAAAAGTGAAAATGGAAAGTAAGGTAAATATCTGTGCTTTGCTCCACTACCTGAAATGAGCAGGTAAAAAGCAAGTAAATTACCCCGTTATGTAAGTTTGATACAAATCATACAAAGTTGCTTGCTGTTAGGAAATAGTAGGTTGTAAGTGAGAGCATGAGCATACACAACACCCACATGCAGAGTTTTGTGTTTTCTCATGAACTCTTATGGAAGAAATTCATGCGGTATTATTATTGTTAGGAACAGTCACATTATAAGCTTGTCTTAATAAAACAAGAAAGAGGGAGCCCATAAGTTACATGTGCTGGAATGCATGTATGATACGGTGATAATGCTTGAAAGGTAATAAGCCCATGAAGCAATAGTGAATGGAGTGGCTGAAAAAGAAAAAAAAGGCAAATACGTCTGTTTGGAGTGTAATTTTTTAGCAATGAACAAACGCCTCATATGATATAATATTATTATTTACCTTTTACCTTTCTTTCTAATAATACAACAAATTTAAGATTCTGTATACTTTCTAGACGAGCATTTTAAGTTTTCTGAACCATGGCGCTGCCATCCATGCAGTGTGCGTGCGTATTTCCCCAGAAAATGGAGGCTGGTTTTTAGTCGTTCTCCAAAAAAGGAAAAGCTGAATGAGGAAATGAGACAGGCGGAGCATCTTAAGCTTAATTGTGTAGTTCATAGACATTTTATGCTTCAAATGTAATACAATGGGTTCAAAAAGTTCAATGATACGCAGGTAAAAAAATAGAAAAAAACATTCAACCTAACAATTTGAATTGGTAAATAGCAATAGTAGTGTGAACTTTTTTGGTCGACACCCGTATGAAATACTTCAAGCTTAGATAACGTTAGTTGTTTTTATTTATTTTTCTTTTGTCTAGAAGTCATGCTCATGAGTAAACGTTTCAATAATCGATATGTCGACGGGAACGTATTTTTTAAAAACGTTTTAACATTTTTTTTCTGATTCTGC
>JAHZMV010006822.1:0-17534 GCA_027743765.1 Coecobrya sp. COE2
ATTGTTAACACATAAGGACCTGTCTTGGTTGTTAACACATAAGATCTAATGTGTTAACAAGGCATGTTAACACATAAGGCGCTTATGTGTTAACACGGCTGTAAGTATAATCCTGTAGTATATATAGTATAAAAAAACCTGGTAAGTATAATCCTACCAAATAAAATATATATTATTATCATCTCCATTCTATATGGAAGAACGCCACTTCATTATTCCCTATTCCGCACTTCTCTATATTTTTATCTTTGACTTTTCTTTTTCAGCAATATAACGCACGCTGCTCTGTCGTCTAACGCTGATAAGTTCACGTTTCACGAGCTCTAGCTCTATGTCTTGAGAGAGTGTACATAAAAATATTGCTAGTAGTGCCAAACGCCACTATAAAAGCAAAGTGTTTTTCTTTTTCATAGGAGTGTGATGTAATAAGCATGGATACTATAGATTTGTGTCATGTGTGTGTAGAAATATTATCACAATGTACACATACCTACCTTTCATTCAGCTCAAAAGGCAATATAGCACACACATTCACCAGAAGAAACCCAACGCATTTACTTTGTGTGTTCATAGCACAATTTAGCGCAAATGGGTTCTGTACTACAGAGTCTGTAGCATGGCATTTAAAATGTGTTATTATATTACTACAATTGCATGCTTGGCTGAATATAATCCACCGTCTTTGTACTGAAGCCTATCATTTTATGATGTATGGAAAATATACATACATTCATATATTTCCTTGTCAGCGTGTACAACATGTGTTAGTCAACCCTTTCATGTTGTTTTATGGAAGACGATATAAAAATGTTGATAGTGCTTTGGTTAGGTAGCTCTTTCTGAATCTCTGAATAATATGCTATGTCTGTATTTCCATTTTCACCCGTATAACTATCTATGAAACCATCATCACTGCCGAATCGTGCGAGCAGCATTGCAACTCAGTCAGTGGCATTGAGTGCCTTTGCTCACACTTCTCACACATATCCTTCTTCAATCTTTGAATACATTACTAGCCACTCTTCCTGCTACAAAGCACGTCTCTTTTTCTCTTTTGGATACTCCGTGTCCTTTCCTTGTCCCTTGTGTACTCCATGCCGTATAATATATAAATGTTTCCCTGCATTTTCTTTCGTCCATCCACATTTTGCACACATTTTCTACTTATAGTAAAAAAGAGAAGGAGTTTTTCTATGTTCAGCGAAAAAAGCCATAGCATAGCTACCTATACACATAAACTGTACTAGCACAATAGAAGCCAGAGGCGAAATACTAGCAATAATAATTATATATTAATAAGAAATACATCAGATCCGTCTTTGGAATTCCAATTCTCCTCTCCAGCTATACACACAAACTAGTTAATAAGACCATCAGGATTTTGCTGGTTAGGAATTCGGAAGTATTGCCACTTGCCTTGTTGTTCCTTTCCTTTTTGTTTTTGTTATCAGCAAAATACATAATTATTAATAGAATAGATAAATGTCGATAATTTGCTCTGATTATACCACACATTATGCTTCCATCAAAAACCATCCTCCTCTGAATGAAGCTCCTGTGTATAATCCTTCAACAAACGCGTGTGTTGTTTCGGTGTGTGCGTGTAAGCATATAACCCTCTACTTGGACTGCTGTCTTAATGTAAAAGATATTAACGTAGTGTAGTTAGCAAGTGTTCACATTGCACATACAAAATTTAAGATTATCTATGTTAATTGGATTAGTACGTTTAAGTTTTTATATGTACCTATTATTATATCATGTTGATGATAAATAATGGATTATCCAGCAGAAATGAGATACATGGCTAGGTTTTTGCTCTCTCGCTTGAGTACACTATCAAAATAGATCATTATATAATTGTTTCTTTATTCAACTGCTGTTATTATGGTGGCGGTGGTGGTTGCGACCAACTCTGATCACCACAAATCACACTCTTGTTATTATTACTATTATACTACTGAAACATAAATCAATCAACTCAATATGCAATCAGTGCTTTAGTATATTAATCAATAAAATACTTTCATGGAAAGGATGAATGTTCTAACAGAATCAATGCTGCCAGATTATCAATTTAATGTTGTTCCATAAAAGTAAGGCCAGCACACTTTTTTGAATATGTTCGTCTTGCAATAATAATAGACCGTATGCATCGAAAATTGGTGTGGCTTAAGTTTGTAAAAAGGGAAGTGTTTGGAGATTAATTTCCACTGGAAATAATTTTTCGCGAATCCTTCTCAAGGACACTCCACTCGCCAGTGGAAGCAAGTGAAATGATCGAGGGGTGGATGGGAAGTTGATGAAGACTTTAATTAACTTAGAATTTAAAATTTTCCCTGTTATATTGTTTCCTCTTGTTGTAAAAGCCCTCTCTTCTAGTCTTACCTACCGTTAATTAGACTAAAAGTACAAGTACCTATTTTTAATTAGACTAAGTACCAGTACCTGTACAGTAACAAACAAGTTTATCAAATTGGTAAAAGCCATAAATCAAAGTTTAGTTAACATTTAAGAACAACATCTCTTCTCAACTCTTGTCTGTATGCATATTAGTTAGTTAGCGTCTTGACAGTCGTGCCTTAAGGCACTACACAGAGGTGATCATGATTATTCATGCAACTGAGGACACTTCAGCTTACAACTTTTTCGGCTGCATGGCTGCATCAAGAATCTTGATTCAAGATGCCATCCCCCTCATCACAACACGACGACATGAATGACATTTTTCGCATCAACTCAACTCTCATCCAGCAGTGTTTTTCAAGTGATCATCATTACTGTAGAAGAAAGTCAAGTTTTGTTAATTAAAAGTTGCTGATTTCAACGTGATATTTAGCTCAGCAGTGTCTATGTGGCCAGAAATCGCAGTTCATTTGTAATGTAAGTAAGTACTGAAAATTATACTCTTTTTCATCAATTTCTAAAATGGTTAGTGTTGTGAGGAGGGGAAGTGCGACAAGCCGTAAAGTGATTGTCTGCCGTGAGGCGGTTGGTGTGACCAGCTCAAAAAGTTTGTCTGCTGGCTAACTACTACCCTCGCTTAACAATGAACTGCAAGAAAACGGTAAAATGTCATGCCGAATGTCAGAATAAAGTACATCCCTCCGATAAAAGCATGTGTGATCAGACGTCGGCGTGTGCTCCCCAGGCTGCCGAATTCACTCTCCAGCAGCTACAATGTGAAGCACTCTCTGCCATCGGTGTACCCTCGACCTTAGGGGGTCGTACGTAAAATTGGCTGATGAACAAACACAGCGACTATCTAAAATTTGAAATTATCCAAAATTGCAGCTTGGACCATTTTGTACATTCACGGTTTTGTTCACCACTCAAGTTATGGACGAACCTCTAAGATTGAGCTTAAACCAATCGCAGGGAGTTTGTGCTTGAGTGAATAGACTCCACAGACTGGCAAAGTGGCAAGTGGCCTTTCCAGGAGGCCTGCAACGGTCCGCCATTACCGAATTCAGGAGGGCCGTTTCAGGACTACTTTCCGGTGTACTATGCTAACCTCGTTGTTATGTTATAATAACACACCTCGAAATGTTGAAATGTAATGGTCGTATGTAAAAGATAGTTGGTTTCTAAAACTGGGCACCCAAAGAGGCTCGCCTGAAATCAGCTCCTGGAGAGGTTCCTCTGAAAGTTAAATCCTGCTCTTGGAACTTGGAAAGGTCATTTTAGAATTTAAACTCCCATTGAGTCTATTCACTCTGTAGCTCCTGGAGAGTCCATTCGCCAGCCTGGGGAGTAAACGCCTCCAACTTCGTCCTATGAAGTCGCCCATTTTTCATAAAAATCATTTCTCGCTTTATTTGTTTGACCGAAGGTATTAGCAAGTTTGATCTGATTCCTTCAGATGGATTCTGAATATTCTGATTCTTCCCCTCCTGGGGTATTTGGTGCGGATAGCTGTGGGGATGAAAAGAAAAAGCGAGGTCCTGCCCCGCGACAACAGGAAGAACTTTGCCTGGTGTGCGGAGACAGAGCCTCTGGATACCATTATAATGCTCTCACCTGTGAAGGATGTAAAGGTGGGTCGATTTGAACAAAAATATTTATTCCATTAAAATTATTATTAATGATTATTTCCAATTCATTGGAGCATTATAGTTATATGGTGGTTTTTTCTTGATCATATTAGGTTTCTTCCGTAGAAGTATCACAAAAAACGCCGTGTACCAATGCAAGTATGGGAATAGTTGCGAGATAGATATGTATATGAGGAGGAAATGTCAAGAATGTCGGTTGAAGAAGTGCCTCACAGTTGGAATGCGGCCTGAATGTAAGTTGTCAGTGTGAATAAAAATGGTCATTTACTTTTAAAACTTGAAATGGTGGTCTGACAGTAGTAGAAGTTCATGGAATTAATTTTTGTTTCTATTTTTATTCTATTCCAGGCGTCGTACCTGAGTACCAATGTGCTGTAAAAAGGGAAGCTAAGAAAGCACAAAAAGAAAAGGATAGACCTAATTCAACGACTCAGTCTCCTACACCTATAGAGGTGGAGATTAGTAAGGTGAAGGTGAGCAATTTTGTTCAACTGACATGATTGAATATAAAAAATGTAAATGAAATATCATATTATATTCAATGACCGGTAAACTATGGTAAAGTTTAAAACTACATGAATGAGTGAATGAATTTGTTGAGCAAGTTCAACGTAATTTTCTCTTACGCCACTGCTGTTTTATAGGTTACGTAAAACTTGGGTATTTATGTTTTTCTTGTGATTTTTCCTTCTCAGGAGGAAAGGCTGATGACCCCTGATAGACTGTCAACTGGTAGGCATACGCCTGGTGGTGGTAAATCGCTAAGCGTAGAACAGGAAGAACTAATCAATCGATTAGTTTACTTTCAAGATGAGTTCGAGCAGCCCTCAGAAGAAGATCTCAAACGATTAAGCGTAAGCGAAGCAAAATATTGATTTCATATCTAGCATCTATGTCTTTAAGACTTTTATATTCTTTAAAAAATATTTTACTCTTCTTCAATGCTCTTTGCGAATAATATATTTTTTCGGGGATTTTCCGTTTCTTCTTTCCTTTAAAATCTATCAAAATACACATTACATGAAACACCAATACACACATACATACATGGATTGCTTCCTTCCACTTCTCTTGAATATGGTTAACTTTTCTTTCGCTTATTGGTCAATAATACAGTCGCTCCCGACGGAGGGAGAGGATGCGAGTGAGGTTCGGTTCCGACACATCACTGAGATGACAATATTGACTGTGCAGCTAATCGTAGAATTCTCCAAACGCTTACCAGGCTTCGACAAACTAGAGCGAGAGGACCAAATCACGCTTCTTAAGGTAAATGAGCTGATGGCAATGTTTTTTGTTTCTTTTATATTGCTGGTGGGGAAATAAAAGGAACCCCCGGTCCAAATTCATGACAGCGAGGCAAAGTTCAAACACATTACGGAGATGACAATTCTCACGGTACAGCTAACCGTAGAATTTGCCAAAAGGCTCCCAGGATTTGATACTCTGCTTCGGGAAGATCAAATTACCTTACTGAAGGTTATACAAAATGGAAGAAATGAAGAGGATTCAAACTCCTCCGAAATTTTGACCTCATGATGGATCGATCAGCATAATATTTATTTTCCTTTTCCCTTAATTTGTTTTTATTACATGCTGGATTTAGCTACAAGTTTCTAACTCGACCTTTATATCATGTACGTGTACCACATTGTCGGATCGAATTTTTACTGGATGCAAGATCTTTTTGCTAATTGATACGTGAGGAACACGTTCAACTCGATTGCGTTTCTAGTGAGGTAGAAAACAGCAACCACGTTTTTGTGGGATAGAATGATTGAGTTGTAAGCAACGTGTGCGCTGGACATTGATATTTCCTATATTCTTTACTATTACGATATTGAATCTTATTTAGCAGAGGATGAAAATCGAGCCAGGATACATAAATATATGATGTTGTGGTCCAGATGTGTTGACCTTGTCATTTATAGTAAAGTTACGATCGTGACAAGTTATTCTGTGGTGTTATGTGCTTTGATTGGATAAATGTTCTAGTAGTTTCACAAAGTGATTGATTTTGTACTTTCAGAACGTCCCCTCCTACTGGAGCCGAGGAAAGTCGAAAAAATCCAAGAAATCTATTTAGAGGCTCTCAGAGCGTATGTTGAGTACCTCCATCCCGTCCGGCCTGGTGAGTTAGCAAGCGAAAAGATAATTTGGTTATGTCGTTTCTACCTCCGCTTGTCATTTCCTAGTTGACAAGTGTCGCATTTTTTATTACGCGTCGTATTCACATTGAACTTTTTTTTATCTACAGGTGTAAACTTCGCACGCCTTCTGGGGGTCCTAACAGAGCTGCGAACGCTCGGTAACATAAATTCTGAAATGTGCTTCTCATTGAAACTGAAGAATAAGAAGCTACCACCGTTCCTAGCTGAGATCTGGGATGTATCGACGTGATCAGTGACAACAAATGTAGAATTTAACATTACTTTTGTACAAAACAACTTTAGGTTATTTACTATACTAATATTATTATATATTGTCTAAAACGTTATATAGAACCTACTGGTGCTACTGTTACTTTATATATTATTATTACCGTTATCATGACCTACATTATTCTCGACTACAATATATACTTTATTATTATCGTTTAAAAATAAACATAATAGTAATCGTAATAATCATAATGATAATTGGATCAATCAAAAAATTACATACACACTTTATAAAATACGAGAAGAACGATTGATTTGACGATTATACAAAATGCGTTATAATGTTTATTTATTCGTTCGACAAAACGTTGTAATGTAACGTTTAAATTTTTGTGACGAAAATCAAAATAAAAATGGAAAAACTTTAATGAGTACACAGTGCTACAACACACGATATAAAACTTACTCCTATGCTTACTACTACTGAGGGGTGTGCCTTTAAAAATCTCTTCTATGTGTGCTATGATAGATAAAAACTATATTGACTTATTATTACTAGAATTAGAAATTATACATACAACTACTTCGTTTATTGCTTGTTTTTTCGTTGTTATTCATTTACGTTGTTTATTTCGTATATGTTCGAAACGCGTGAAAGAAAAGTATATTATATTTATTATGATGATGATAGTACGTATTACGTATGATTAAATGTGCGCCGCCAACAAATAAGAAAAAAATCTAAACACACACAAGAAACAAAACAAAACCACATTTTTTGTCGTCGTGTTTAACACAAAAGTATGAATGATTGTACGTTACATACTCTTTAAAAAAGTAACTAAAATATATATTATATTATATATATGATACGTAATACAATATATATAACAAAACATTGACAAACACAACACACATACATACTACAATACATACATAATTTGTTGGGTAATGTTCAGTATTCCATTAAGAACGAGAGGAAATTATTATGAATAAAAAAGTTGATTACTTTAGATTGAAAATTGCTGTGTAGCCTTTTTAATGTCGTAGTGCCATTTTCTCTTTGTGTCATAATATGGTCTCATCTCACAAACGAATTTGTGTTCTTCTCTCAATTATATTGTATCTGTTATGGACCTCCTGTCTGCTTACTAAAAACGACTTGATCATCTCCAATTTACATGAATCATATTAACTTCTGACTAGGCATAAATGCGTGTCGTAACAGTGGCGTGGCTCGTTTCGATTTCATTGCATCTCCGACACTATCAGCACCCGAATGTCTGGTGAAAAAATGATAATTTTGTGGAGGAGGAGAATCGTCATTATAATAATCGCAAAGCTAGCACCGTTGTCGCTAGGAAGTTGGTTTGTTGGGCAGATTGGCGTAGAGGAGGTGGCATTGTTGCATGCAATTGCTCACTGGTGTGGTTTTGTTTTTTATATTTGCCTGCAAGCAAACGTCAGCAATAAATGCATTAAAATAAAGTATTTTTTAGTCAAGTCAAAACACTATGAAACGAAACAAGAGCAATTTGAACAAAACGAGATAATTCACTCTCATCACCACCACTCGTCATCATCGCCATGCTTGTATTGTTGTGCTCTCGATTCTTAATACCAAAACGAAATGCAAACCAACAAAGCAGTAAAATGGTGATGGTGGTGGACGAATTACAAACGAGATTATTATTATGCATGTTATACAATAATTCTTAATGTGCACAAGAGCGTGTCCATCACAAGAGGAGAGCGAAAAAATGACTTGTGTGCTTGCTAGTTGAATGTTTGTTCATGCAAGAAAAGTGAGTAGACACGACATGCAGGCAAATCTTGCAGAGATAGATTTCATTTAACAAAGTAATTTATAACTCCAACAACAAGCTATCCTTAAAAATAAGTCGTTGGTGCAAGTCAAGTGTCGAGAATTCCTAATCATTGATATAATCATATTCCGCCTTTTCAACAATAAGTGTTATTGGTAGGGTGAAGTACCTATTATTAACGCTACCCATTTTAGAAGCCAAAAGCGAAAGACATAATAATATAATAGCAGATTTTCTTTAACACATATTTTTGCACTGCTGACTTCTTGATAAGTGAAGAGCCTGAGTGTACACACAGACGTGATGCGCTCTTGCTATGAAAGGGTTAAATCCAAGTTTGGGTAAGTAGTAGCGAAACATTATTTGTACAAGTTTCTAGTATACGTTAATCTCATTTTAACAATAGCATAATAAAAACAGCATAAGCCACTTCCAAGAAAAACTTAATTTCTCGCATCACTTGTCGGTGTACTGTCAACTGTGCGCCATGCAAATAAACCTACATAAGAATAAGTTTAAGTTTAGTTTGAATGGTTCCTGAACGCTGAATATTTATCATTCTTTTTCATGTCATACTCATTGGTTCATTGTGCACAACAAAAAATTCAGAGGTAAAAGTGCTTCTGCTGTCAACCGCATCAACATCACAACCGGAGGAGCTGGAGTCACTGCCTCCACGACTTCCTCGTCGCCGTCGCTATCATCCTTGTCCCGTTCAAAAGCACGACATGCAAAGTGTCTCAAGCCCATCTCTTATCCTATCATCACATCGTCACCATCTTCAAAATCACGAATGCGGAAGCAAGCAAGAGGAGTGGGAAGCTACAGTAATGCGGCTCGTGATACGGCTGGAAGTTTACACATTTCTGGATCCAAGTCCATTTTATTACCTGGTACGGGTCCAATCGCCCAAATAAGATCGCTTCCCCTGCACATAAGTCAAATTCGATGTTTTGGGCGCAGTGGGGCAGAGAGGAGTGGTCAAAGCAGAAGCTCATACATTATAAACTCTTCAAAGGTTAGTAACAGAGACAGCGGGAGCCGTTAAAGTACGTTCATAAAACAAGCCAAAACCATGAAAAAGCTATTTTGCAATGAAAATCAAGATAGGAAGTTAAAAGTAGAGCTCATGTTCTCTTCTCTCCTTACATATTATTATGCTTGTTCAGTTTCTTTCTCGTTTGAGAGTGACCTATGTTACGGAAAACTGAAAATGGCAGATGCATTGTATGGTGAATGCATGTTGTAGAGATATGTACATTATATTTGTGTGTTATTGTGCTAAAGTCATGGGCCATAGTACTTACATGTTAACATGTCATTCTTTATTCTACTCCACAGGTAAGGAATATACTGAACATAAAACGATCCAGGAGCCTTTCTCCTGAAATATTAAGCAACACTGGGAAGGAAGCCCTCAAGAGCCCCATTTTAGTGAGAAGTGCTGTATCGTCTAAAAAGGTATGTGGGCTGTATCTAAATAAATACATGAATACATGTACCTTATGCCATTTCCCCATTCATACTTTCACTTTCTTCGGTTGGTTGATCAAATCCCATTTTATGTCCCTCACGACTGATTCTTTGACTCCAATACTGACTCTTGGTTTAAAATTTATGCAAATTCTTTTGTAGGCTTGATTTTTCGAATTGTAAAGCTAAAGTTTTCCAAAACTCCACTGGAAATAGTATGCCTACTATCATACCGTTACGATGTCCTTCAAAAATTAATACAGTACTTTTTAAGTTCATGGAATTTTTTTCCATATTTTCTTGAAATACTGATCCGGCAATTTTCAATGCATCTTGGTTAACTATTTATCTAGACAATTTCCCTAATTGTGAATAAATCTTCAGTATGTTTGTTGTGTGTAAAATTATGTGCTTTGAATTGCAAACGCTAACTTTCTTCTAAGCATGAAAATCCACCTTTATTCTCTTTGTGGTAATTCTAGGAACTTGGCAAAATGAAGGTCCACGAAAAGAAGAAAGCTTTCGCTACATTAAGTATTATAAGAGCGTGTAATCTGTCGAATAAAATTAACTGTAAGATCTCTGGTCCAAGAAAAAAACATCCATTCACTATGATGCCAGACTAACCATTAGTCTGTTATGTTGTAGTGTTTTCATTTCTTTATCAGTTGGCCAACTTATGAAGCTTTCGTGTTGTTTGTCGGAGAAGAGTTCAGTTCTTGATTTTCTTAAGAGTAATGGTAAGAAAGCCACTGTTTCTTCAAGGAAAACAAAACTCCCATAAAAACTTGTCTTCATCTTCTTCTTGGCAAGATTCGTATCGGAAAAAATTAAGTTTTATACCGCAGCATATGAACTACTTTTGGTGTAGTCAGGAATAACATGCGGTCCAAGTGAGATACCAGCGTCTGGAGGTCCAAAACAGCCATAAGACAAAACAGAAAAGAGGATATCGTTTCTCTGTCTCCCTCTCCGACTCTCGACAATGCATATTTTAAAAAGCTTGAGACCTTTTCCATAACAGACACACGCACGCAAGGATCCTTTATATTTTTCATGTTACATGTTAGTTTATCTGTTCGTAGCTCATCTCTCTTATGTTGTTTCATTTTTTTAAATCCCTTTGCAGCCTCATAAAACGACAGCAACAACGACAAAAACTGGCTGGAGAAGTGGCTTCACGTATGCTCCTGCTGCTGGAGAAAGAGAAACGGAAACAAGAACATTTTCCAGCAAAGGTTCTCCTGGCTCTCCTTCGTCTACAGCAGCCGTGTCCTCTCTATATTCTACTTACAATTTGGTCAAAGGCCGTTTCTCCTCAGCCAAGTTTCACTCATCGAGGCCAAGGGTCAGCAATGCAACGTTCTCATCATCCATAGAACAAACAACAGCATTAACAACTAAAGCCAAAATAGATGGCCTCCGTTCTCTGCAAAGAAAAAGATCAGGAAGTACAGGAACAACTGTTACAACAACTTGTGCTGATACTTTCACTTTTTCTCCTATAACAAGTCAAAAGGAAACAAAGGGAAAAGTTAGTACTACAACAGCACCTTTTCCCATAAAACCAAGTTCATCAGTAGCAGCAGCAACATCATCTTTAAAATTTTCTCCTTTTGTTTCTACTACTGAGGAAGCGAGAGTATCTTCTACTGTTGTAGAAACAACACCAGCAGCAGGAGCATCAACAAAGAAGTATTTCCCTGTTACTTCCACTTGGCCAAAAAGTAAAGCAAGAATCATCAGCTCTGGTGACGGTGGGAATGCTACAACTGGAGAAAGTACACTGGAACAATACCCAAAAGCCCTGGAGCATCAGAAACTTTCCCAACATCAGCATGGTAAATTATGTATATTTTCATTAATATTGAATAGAAACATACATAGTATCCCTTCACGTAGTACACACATTCATACATTGATGCTGTTTCATATTGTCCCCCCTTCATCATATTCAGAGCAACTACTTTTGTAGTTAAACGCTAAAAAGTAGCAGCAGACAAGAACAAACTTGCCTCATTTTACTTTTCAACAGAGAAAAAGATGATAATATAGTGATGCTGGGCTGAGGTACACAACAGTACATTTTCCATGATATCATTTTCCGTCTGCCAGAGAGCATAGCAGTAGGAAACACCACGCCAGATATGCTGCTGTTTCTTCTTCATTTTTAACGTTCTCTCATTCTCTCACAAATAATGCATAATGCCTTTCCTCCTTCAATGAAGGCAACGAATGGGTGCCCAGATGGCCGTGTCATGCCAAGATAAAGGTTGTAGCAAGTTGGAGTGGTAATGGTGGTGATAAAAATGGTCAGTGATAGAACAACGGTACATTCGAGATTCACTTTTGAAATTTTAGGTACAACACACAAATGTGTATTCTCGCGTCGCTGTTTGTATACATATGAAGTAGAATAGAAGTGGCATGCCTTACAAAATACTCTTTGACTGTCTTGAAATTAAATTTAGATTGTTGTACAACAGACGGACAAAAGGTACACTTTCTGAAAGTGACTTTTTACCTCTGCGATAGTAAACCGGGTATTGTACAGGAAGTTGTTTTTGTGTTAAATACTCCAAGTTTTTATTGAAGGCTATAAGCTGCTTCCTATATGTACCTTTGAAAAAATGTAAGAGAATGTTCAGGTGGGGGTGATTACACGGTCGACGTATTTAAATTTGCTTTCACTGTGTTGCAGCATTTTTCGGTTGTATACTTTCTTGTTATTCAGCATGCAATGTGCCTACCTCAAAGTAGGCATTTCTCGTTTGATAATACAAGTGCATTTTTTATTTAAAACGTGATATCCTTCTTTCCTCTTTATTTTTTGCATGTACTTTGGGTATTCTAACTTCCGAAAAGACGGAAAGGATTAAAACCGAAAATGGAGTGGTTTTTGTAGTTCCCAGATCATAATTTTATACCATTCTAAAAGGAGTTTTTAGTTCAACTTTAAACGTTTCAGATTAAATAGAAGGATGATCGCATCTTCTGCTTGTGATACAGAAGGGAAAGATAAGCTAAGCTCGGCTTCTTGTAGCAAGCTATGAGCTGAGATTTTAGTTCAAATATTAACTTGCTTGTCAATGTTAACCTTAACCGTCCAAGAAGTTTTAAACACGCAGTATATGCGCGTAAAGCAAAAAATGCACTTGATAAAGTAAGCTTAAGCTCAAAAAATAAAATAAAATCCGCTTTTATTTGTTCTGAAATCGTTACATTCATCTAACCCATTCGGCATTATTACCAAAGTTCCTACTTTCATTTTGAATGCAGCCTATGCATTCCGGTTATTTAGAAAGTGAGTACTATCTTTCATATTCGAGGAAAAATTTACTCTTTCATATCATGATGCTGAAGGTGGTGATGACTGGCTAGAAAAGCGGAGACTTCAGCAGTTGCACTATAATGTCTACATTAACATTTATTAACTGGTTAGCCTCTTGTAAGAGTGTTTAGCTGCAATAGCAAACTGCCGGCATTGGTACTCCATGCCACGTACAGAAGCAAATTCTTTCGCCTCGGAATGCATAATTGAAACGTGATGTAAAAAGGTAAAATGCTCATGTGTCATCACATGCATCCAATATTATTCTATAGCAGCTGCTCCAGCACCATGGAATATGATTATCATCCTCATTTACATTTGAATAAATGTTTTGCGGGGTTGTACATGCCTGCAACTGCGAAGGAGGGACGATGGTGGTAGTGAGTGTGGCAACAGCTATTATTACAGTCATGACACGGAAGCTTACGGAGTGGAAAGATAAAATAGGATTTGGTGAGAAGAGTAAAAACCACAAAATTGGAATCACTTTATGTGATGCTGGTGTGTGGTGAACAAAAGTAATGAGTAGTCAGCAAGTGCGACACATCAATTTTTTTTGATGATTATTGTTGTCTAGAACCTTGATCCTTTGCTTGGTCAGCAACCCATTAGGAAAGTACAGTAGGACTGAAGAAAATGTCTTTTATTATGAACGTTATCTATCTCTACCTGAAACCTGCAAGTCGTGTGATGAGGATATAAAAATAATGATATGCTTTGGTGGATATTTCTAGTTCTAAGAAGGAAATAACGAATATCAGAGTTCGTTATTGCGTTATTTTGATTACTGTGTCGTGTACGTTTGTTCTTTTAGGATAATGCTAGGTATGCATCATATATGTATGTATGATAATCAAACGAAAATTGTGTGGCGTTTGTATTCATGCAGAACAAAAGTAGAGTCATTTAGCAACAAGCATACCAGAAATGATTATTACGTATTACGGTTACGGGTTTTGGTTTGTTTGATGAACATTTTCGTTTACGTTGGTAGCACACTCACACTATTATTGGTTGGTATACCATTCGCCATACAGTCATGTATAAATGTTAAGTAGGTAGTGACGACAGATAGAGTCTGCTGCGGAGGCAGACCAACCGCATATTGTATTTTCTAGAGCAGTGATTTTACTAAGCCAAACCTATCGTAAACATGCATATTTTAGCAAATCACTAACTATCCCATCTTTTTGTCTCTACTAATTTTGTTCTCTGTTGTTCCATTTTCATTCATGAGTTTGATTATAAGCCAGGATTTCTTTCCACAATTATGTTGCAGCGGGGATTGCTTCTTGCTTGTTTCCGAGTTGCTGCTTCATCGGTTCATCTATAGAAGTATTTGTATATATTAATAATGCGTACACACACATAATATATATACTTTGGTTATTTGAAACGTTATATTTGAATCTCTTTGTTTGAAACTAAATACCGCAACAACTAAACTTTACGCATTTCACTATCAGTAAGTAGTTGCTGTTACATTAAGATTTATAGGCTTCCAAAAGAAAATTATTTTTGTGTTACGGTTGGTTTCTTTGCTTCTACCATAATATGGAAATTCATTAAATTCATTATCTAAAATCTTCAGGAGATTGACTTTTGGAAAGTCGGTTGCTTTTGAGGCTCGAGTATTTCTCAAAGAGTAATGTGTAAAGTGTAAACCTCATCTCTAATGCAAACACGATAACTACTCTCGCTGAAGATTTATTAGGTTTATGGACAATCGTCAATTCGAAATTTTCCTAGTAGAAATATCTCATATTTAGAGATTAAATAGCTATTTAAAATTTATGTACATACCCTTATGATCATTTATGGCCTCAGTTTCTGCATATAATCGACATATATCATAATGATATCAGTTAATCTGACTTTGTGATTTCCGGTTTGTTTCTTACAAATGAACAGAAATAATCAACCAGAGCAATTCTATCCGCGCTGCTGAAATTCTGTATTTACACTCCTTGTTATACGAAATAATTAACCATTTATCAATCAGTTATTCCATATTTACTCTCATTTTATATTCGCATTATTTTCACCTGGAGCTTATTGGTAGATTTCCCCTTGCATTAAAAATAGGGCGAATTCTATTCTTGTTACTTTTATAAGGTCCACTTACACAGTACTGACCACTATATCTGTATTAGTTAGATCCAGTCATGTCTTTGTCCGTCTGTGGTTCATTTTCTTAGAAATGCATTAACGAATTTGTTTCGTCATTTACATAAAATGATAATGTGTTTATAAGTGAGAGATACTGTTGACCTTAAAAAATCACAGAAGGCAATGTGGAGTAGCCATCATCTTCTGTAAAATTAGCCTAAACTGTAAAATCATAGGTTCTGATTTTATTTATTTAAAACGCATAAACCTAACTTAATCACTTCACCCCAGACATTGGGGAGCTTCTTCCTCTAGTATACATTCTATCTAAATAATATTGAATTATATTTAAATTTGGTTGGGAACATATCTTCTACCAAGTTACGAATGCTAAGCTAATCCCGATCGGTTCACCGCTAGTAGGATAGTATCAGGGGAAAATGATCTGATCTGCTTCTGATTATCGGTTGTTGCTTTAAACCCAAATAGTACATTTGAGCGCATTTTCCTTACTCCGGTTGCGTCCGGTATACTGTTGTTTAACTTTGTTTGACAGTGTTCCGTATAATTCTGCTATTTCTCACACCACGCTCATTATTCTTTACGACGACGCAATAGTAGAAACAAGTGAGAATGCTTCCAACTAAAGTGGATCCATTAAAGGACAACTTTATACGATTACCATTGTCAAAGACACAACGATTATGTGTAAACATTTACTATTCACGAGTAAACTGAGCGGAGCGTATGAGCATCTAGGGACATGGATGTTGGAATGCGTAGGCGGATGTGGAAATTCCCGAGAAAAGATGTAAGGATATAGAGAAAAGTAACTTTAAGGAATTATAGCGGCTGAAGAAGCGCTGAAGTGATAGTTAAATCAGTCGTTAAAAACAACCGAGTTCATTTAAGTGTATATGCTAAACGTGACTAAAAGAGTCGAAAGATGCTAGGAAATCCTTTTTTGAGAATAAGAAGAAAACACAAAGGGAGAAAATCCAAGAGAGAATAATATTAATTTTCTCAAATGTTTCAATGACGGAAAGAATCCAAAGAAAGCTTTAGTGACAAAGGAGTAGTCATGTGAAGAAAAAGACCAATCAAAGCACAAGAGAATAATATGCTGACGGAGATATTGATGATGAGGAACAGCAAAAAGTTGACAACAAAAACGAAATGGGAGCAAAAAATGTTTTAACGTGAATGGTGTTTACTGGTATTTACTCAAGGGAAAGTGTAAACAAAAGAAAAAAAGTGTCACAGAATGTATTTATAAACGATGAAAGTTTTCTTTTTGTCATCTTTCTTTTGATAATGAGAAAAAAATTTCAGAGATTCAATTTGGGAAACTGCTTTAAACCCATTTCAATTCAAGACATTTTATTGAACTAGCAACTAATTTAGAACATCAGTAGTATAGATGGGCTTTAATTCTTATTTTTGGCTGTTTCCCAACAGTTAAACCTTTAACAAAGTAAAAAAAATCAGTTTCGTTTTCAGAAAGTTTCTACCATAAAATGACCTTTGTCATATATGTACAAAAAAAGTTATCATAAAGTATAGTTATCATAAAATGGGTTTATAAGTCTTGCTAGGTGATCACTACTATTCAACTCATTTATTCTAGCTCAGCTCAAGTTCAGTCCCTTGCGCCTACAGTCAGTCGTGACTTTAATTAGACTTCAGGCGAAACATAAATTACTCTCGTAAAATGAAAGATTCGTTGTAATAGCAGGAGGAGCGACTATACATATAACCGGAATTAGAATACCCGCTGAAGTGATTTTTTTCCCATTCACTGTATTTTTAGACGAATGTATTAAATGTGAGGTGGGAGGTGGTGTATGTCCTAAAACTTGCTTTTTTAGAGTTGCTTTTGAGACAGCGTATTGAGACAGAAATACGTATACGTATTTTAGGTTGTAATTCAGAATAAGTCAGAATCGGAGAGTGGGCAAAATTTATTAGATCGGCAAAATACGCAATAATAATATGCAAGCTGCGGAACGGATCATTTGCTGAGTTGTTTCTTTCTCTTTCCATACTTATACCTTTTGTCAGTAAACCCATTGAAAATTTACTTCTGTCTCGTAAAAATAGTTTCAATTGAATTCTGCTTTCTATGCATGTTGTGTACAAAAGTGCGGTGAAAGTTACTAACCATCTAAATGGTTACTGAAAAAATTAAAATATGAAGTAATCATCCAAATTAACGAATGTATAACTAGTTAGTGGCCGGATTAATATAGAAATTTTATCTTGTTTTATCTATTTTATGTGACCGACCTATGAAAACAATATGTATTTGTAACATGTTATAGTGAAAGTCTCATTGTCAATAAAATCTGCAATACAATAC
>JAHZMV010006823.1:0-16275 GCA_027743765.1 Coecobrya sp. COE2
ACAAATTTGTTACCCTATATATTATGCCAGGAATTATTAAAAAAAGAATAACTACTGTACTCTGAAAAGGGGTTGTGAACCAAAAAGTTCACTAAAAATTTATAAAAAAAAGAGTAAAAAGTTTCTAGAACTTTTTTAGATTTTACTGTTAGAAATTTGTAGAGTATTTTAACAAAAAATAAACATGAAGGAGTACATATAAACTTATTACGATATACAAATAATTATATACACAACTATTACATAAATTTATACGATATACAAGAAAATAATAATATTTTAAATTCTGGACAAAGGGACGTAACCAACTTGTTACTGATGATGGTAGATATTTACTGATATAACTTTACTAGTAGTTTTTATTGCTGTTTAGAAGAAAAAAACGATTGTTTTTATAGAAAACATATTACTTTTTACTAACTAGCTACATTTTATTATTACGTACGTCGATAGTACATACATATAACTTACACTTTTAGCTAGATTGCATATTTGTTCTGCTTAAAAGTAACATGAAAAAAGAAAGAATTTTTTTTCGTTTATACTTTGAAAATGATTAGATAATTTTTAATCATAATATGAATCACTATACATGAACTGCTCATATAGAGAGAGTGAAAGAATATAAAAACGGTGCACACTGAACTAAATGCTGTTATAATTTTTGCCATTAAGTCCAAACCCAACACACCTTACACATTACAACAACTAACTACTATTATTATTATTATAATATGCTACATTTTTTATTATTATTTTACTACTATCAAATTTGATCAAGTAATTTCCACAGGTGGGCAACTAAATGAGATTTTAGACAGTTTATTTCTCTTCAATGATATGATAGTAAAGTGATGACTTGTTTTTTTGAATGAAATAAAAAAACCGTTGATTTTGTTATTTTTTTAAAATGAAATCATACATACGGTTATATGTAAACTTGATATAAAAACGGTAGCTATATTTTTTCTTGAGAAATGATGATACAAATGTAAAAGCTGTGAAAGCTCTGGAGATGAAGGAAGTGTGGTAGAATCATAAAAAAAAGTTAAAAAGAATCAAGAGATAAATATAAAATATACGTAGAGAGAACCAACACAACACATGTACAATATGTATTAATATTTTAAATGGAACCTTCTTCACTTTTTTGTAGTATAATTATATATTTGGAATGGACAAGGGTAACTGTACTTTTTACGAATATACTGTATTTACATAAATACGAAAAAAAGATATTAGGTTTAAGTTTACTACACAGCTTTACAGCAACGAAATAATGAAATACAATACAATTACAACAACAACAAGAACAAAGAATTTTTTGGATTTTTCCGACTGATCAGGTTGTTCCTTTTTCTGCTACAGTATATTTAAACAAGAACATTTTAATTATTGAAAACAGAACAGAGTGACGTCTGGTCTTGTATGGTCGTACCAACTATAAATATTATATACTTTTCAGTTTTATTTGATATGATGATATTCAACACAAGAATCCTCATAAAATTAGTTTTTTTATTAATTATGATGCATTGAATATAAAAGGTTTTAAAAACATGGATTCAGTTAAAAAACATAACTACTTGTATTGTATAATGTACTTAAATAAAGCTACATGGGAGCTTTCCGCTGTCTACTGTTGTACTACTCTGCGATAATTTTTACGGTTTTTAAAGCTATATTAAAAATATACGGGATACTTTCATGGAACACACAAGATTGAAGAAAAATATATAATTAAAATGGACACAGAGATATGAAAAAACTTCTACTGTTATATTGTTTCATTTTTTTGAACGTTATTATTATTATTATAATTATTATTATAAAAAATTCTGTACTTATTGCTTTATATCTTTTTCCTTCTGTTAGTTATATAGAACAGAAAATAATGAATATTATTATTATTGTAAATGTACACATTTATTTAGTTGTAGGTGTAGTTTATAATTAAAAGCTTATGAATGAAGGAATAAATTGATAAAATGAATAAAACATACAAATGTAATATTTAATGGTGCAATTTCATGAAATGTTGTGGATTTATTGAATTCTCATTTTCAACCCGCATTTTACACTTGAATTAAAAAAGTGGTTAAGGTTTTCTTTTTCGTTCAGAAACACACTGAACACATTTTAATATTACAAGTAGTTAGTGAAATTGTTCGTTTTTTTTCAAATGAGTTAAAATCATTATTATGGAAAATAAAAGTAAAAAAAGAATTTAAAAAGTACGCAAGTCACCACCAAGTCAATCTGCTAACTTCATCAGGCTTAGATTTTGACCGCTTTACAAAGCCCATATGCTGCAATTCCGCTACTGCCCGACGAAAGCGAATCCTGCAAAAGTAGATGAACATGTAGACGCTATTTAAGTTTTCTGGAAAATTGGGAACGAAACTTTGTGGAAAGTTGACACTTACAGACAAGAAGCTGTCACAGCGTCTTTAGCTTTAGATTTTCTACCGGTTGATGTGGGCTGAACTATCGATATAAATGTCTGTTCAAGCAGAATACAAAGAAATCAAATAATTAAAAACAATATTCGGAATTTCTAAACCGTACTAAAAATAAATTAATTTCACATTACATGATATATCAGATTTAGATCGACTTTCTTCGTCGTGTGCTCCGATAGGATCTTGTGAATAATACATACATCCGGTAAGTTGGCATCCATCGAGGAAGGATCGAGATCAGAGCAACAGACACACTACAAAATGGAAAACAATTCCGGAACAATGATAAGTCAAATGGTAAGGACAAGCAGGTATTTTAAATGGACTGTGATATCTTTAATAGCGATAAAATTATTGTGAAGCCGCTTACCTGAAGAACATATCCAGGACTTGTGATGTCTTCGTTTAACTGCAAGAAGTTGGCTGGATACATGGCATTAATTAGCTGACTTAAATCACTAAATACAAACACGTCTGAATATTTCATTGTAGAGAATGGGCGAAAGAATTTTTTCAACAGTTTTCTTAACGATTCCACCAGCTTTGTTCTTGCATTATAAGCTGCTGAGGATCCGTCCTTTGTTCGCTTCATCTCCAATAAACTCTATATAACGTTTACAATATAAATACTCAACATGTTGGATTTTAATAAGTAACAGGGGTTTATTTTACACTAACCTGTTGCAGGTCTTTAATGTTAGTTTTGGTCCTTAATTTCATGGCTTTTTTAGGTTTAGCTTCTTCCACTTTTTCAACGCTTGTTTTAGCTTCTTTCTCAGCCTCCAGTAAATTCGATAATATTTCCTCAAAATGAATCAAAACGTCTTTCGCAAAATCAATGTCGGAGCGATTGGTCGGATCTAAAAATTAGCACATATGAAAGTTAAATAAAACCAAACAAATAGGAATATTTCAGGTATTTAAACAAACAATAAGGTATTTCAGTTTACTTTTTAAGAACTTGATACACTCTTCCACAAGAGTTTGGAGATCGATTTTCGATAAGCTACTCAGTTCCTTGAAAAATCTATGGAAAGGCTGGTTTTCATCAGCCTCCTTTGAAACAGTGTAGCCGTTATAGCAGGAAGCAAATATGCTACAATACTGCAAAAAATACAAGGTTAATTTTTTAAATAAATTATGCCCGATCAATTTCAGTTGTATGCTTGCCTTTCTATCCTTGTGTACTTACTGTATCTCCCAATGGCGAATCTCGTAATCTCAAATTCATGTAGCATAACAGCCGAAGAAAGAAATACCAGCTCTTGAGATCATCGACAGTTGAATTTAGGAGATCTTCAGGTGTGTCTGATTTTGAAACTTTCATACGTTTAGGCGGACTTGCTTCTGCTGAATTTGTTGCTTCAACCACCTCTTTGAAAAGTTCCAATTCTCGAGCTGTATACGCCTCTGATTTCTCTAGTGAGCAATATGTTGCTTTCCCAGTTAAAAAGTGGTAATGGAGACAAAACTAAAACATATGGAGGAATAGAAAATAATGAATAAGCACTTTACAGGTAATTGCAACTGTTCGTTCAGAATATAATCAAATTTTTATCGAATTTTTAAAGTTACCTTCAAAGAGTTGAAAATGTGCTCCACAGAAAAATTATCCTCCTTGTATTGGCTTTCCAAGTATGATACAATCTCTCCTGAAACTCTGAATGGATTAGATATATCGAAAAGGACCTAAAAATATTGGAAACCAAAGATTACAAATGTTCTACTCATTGTAATGCCAAAATATAAGAGTGCAAATTCCCTTACATGTCTCATGAAATCGTCAAATCTTTCCTTTGGGGATACAGAATAAAATGTTTCTAAAACAAACTCAGAAGAGCTATTTAAAGGTATTAAATTTTGGATAAACCGGCCATGAGTAACGCCAAAAATAAACACTATTGGCAGTTTGGCACATCTGAAAAAGAACAAATTTTCTTCAATAAGCACAAAAATATAATATCCAGCATTAGCGTAGCAAACAGACAAATCAGAACTAGTTTTTGCGTACCCCATTAACGTTAAAATTTGAGTGATAATTGCGTTTGAGAAGTAGTCAACGTCCTCGATGATAAGTACTATTTTATACTTTTGTTTGATCGAATTCAAAAATAACTTTACATCGTACAAGCTGAAATGTGGTGCTCTTTTGCTAACTCCTTGCCGTTTCTTCACTGGACTGGAGTCCTCACTTTCCTCATCATCGTCATACGATTCCTACAGTAAGCCAAATTATCCAGTAATTATCCAGTGAACGATATGTGTGATTTATATAAATTTAATAACCACAACCACATGTTGATTACCTCGGCGTTAATAAGTTGTCCACAAATCTTTTGGAAAACTGCCTTTGTCGAAGAGCTGGTTCCTGACTGCACACGAGATACAAAAACTTTCTCCTGGTCATCACCGGGCTTTTTCAGTTGTTCTTCGATATAATCGAATATAGCCAAATTCTCACCAATGGACAAACCTGCGTTATAAAAACCGTTTTGTATGACATGACATGTGAAATGCTGTTAAAGTGATGAAATATTTAACGTTTTTGGTTTAACGGTACGTTACTTGATTCCAGGATCCCGATGGGAATCACGCTATCCACTTTTTCAACCAACTGAAAACTGGACTGGATAAAGTTTACAAGCTTGGAATTAAGGCTACCATTATACTTGTCTTGTACTCGCTAGAATGTAAAACCAAATTGCACAATTAAAAACTAAGTCAATCATTCATTTCTCATATAAAATACTCCAGTAAAACATCAATACCTTCAAATGGTCCTGCATAAACTTTAAATTCTGTTGGTACAATCCCACCCTCCGCGAAATAGTTTCCGATGGCTCTTCGAAAGTTCTGAAAACATTCAGGTTAAGCTCGGCAGAATCTTTCGAACCGTCGGCCGTTGGTCTTTTTCCAGCTCGCCTGAGTGTGGATGAAGCGTTCCGCGGTTTCTTAAATGTAATGCCCTATCACAAAACATACAAATTAAAGTTAGAAAATTTGATCATTAAGGCAGTATTATTTCCTAATAACACTCAATAACATGCAGATAATTTTCCGTTCCACTCAACTTACCTCAGAATTCAAAGACTCCATTTCCAACAGACTACTTTTCAGTCACTGGGTTGGAATTGTTGCTTTCTAACTAGCAATTAAATTTGGTTGTGTAGATTGACAGGTAAAACACAATTAAAAACACATGTAAACATTCAGTCTTAAAGCCGTTTTGCACACAACTTGTCACGCAGCTACAAAATAAGATATGCAAATCAAGTAGATTATCAATAAGGCTCCCGACAATTATAACTTTTAAAAATCACTGTTCACAAGTTAATTACTGATTTAGTCGATGTGAGTAAAAAGAGATGAAAGAAAGTGTGAAAGAAGAAAACAAAGTGCATGAAAGATGTTTGCCCGGTATCAAGTTGAAATGTGCAGCTGTGCACTCACCCAATCTCCTCTCCTTCTTTGTTTACTTGAGATCATTTTGCCCCAATTTTACGATTCATCCGATCTCCAAGCATTCATTCATTCATGCATCTTGCCAAACTGTTTAGAAAGTAGGGAAAAAGGGAAATGGTGTTAATTTTTTTAATTATACATACATTTAGTTTATATTTAGTGTAGACTCTAATTAGCAATTATTGCAAATTAAGGTTTTAAGGTTAAATTAAAAATCCTTGTTGGAAATATGAAATACAATGGCTAAAGTGAAGAATTTATTGTTTGTTACATTGCAATCCATGGGGCACTGTGAGAAATTTGCATGGCTCATGGAATGTAATTTTAGTTATCAAATATTTATGGAAATGTTTTATGCAAGTGTTTATATAATTGCCAATTAATCCATGTGTTTATACGATATGTACAATTGTATAATTGATTTGTGTGCAAAAATTTGGCTAATACAATTAAATGAAAAGAGTGTAATGGAAAATCTTTATGTTTTGATTGATGCATATCTCTACAACTGGTTCTCCTAAATTTATATTTGTAATAATAATTATTCACATGAATAGATTGCAACATTCAAATTAACAGAAAACGCCATGTGACCTGATCATGATCATAAAACTGCACATTCGAAAATACTCGTCTGTGAAGATTTCATGCAAAATAATCCATTCTTAGAATTCATTGACAGTATTAAATACATAGTATAGCATAGTATTAAATACCTGAATTACTTTCCTCATTCCCATCAATTTCATTCATTCTTCTAGTGATTATTTCTCCTGTTTAGTAATCACTCCCGATTGATTCTGCGCATTTTTTTAGAGTACCTAAAATGTACAATTTCGTGACTATGTTTAAAAGTGCAAAAATTTTGATTCATTCATTCATCCCCAATTAAACTAATATTACACCCAAAATATTTCTGTGCATACATACATAAGCTCCTTATTTTGTATATGAGTGAAAGACAAACAAGAACTCTAGGAATGTTGGTTATTATGTTACAGATGACTGAATTACGGGTCGAAACACTAAAAGAGCAGAGCAGTCCAAAAAATTGATGTTTGTGAGCAGCTCAGTACACTGTCATGTTTTCCCTTTTTCCCAAAAAAAACCAGCTTTTCGACATTTCAACTTGTTCTTCTGTGTACACTTTGCAAATAAAATAGATAGGGACGGGCAGGCAAAAAGGGTAAAAAAATGTACACACAGACAGACACACATGAGAGGTTCTTTGAGCCCTGAGCGCAAAAGCGTATCTTCCCTCCTGGTACCTCCTCCTCTAATGTTCCTTCTCCTTCCTACTTTTCACTCATGAAAATATACGCTTCTCCTACTACCTAGCCAGGGAATGTATATAAAATAGGGTCATCTTCATGTACTCTAATCACCTTAATCAAGGAATAAATTCATTATCATTTGCCTATTATCACCAGAGGAAAGGATGCATCCATGTTCATGTACAAATCTTTTTGCAGTTTGTAGTAGTATACACGCGCATTCTTACATATTATTACCTTACCCGTATACAAGCTTTATGCAAGAAAAAAAATTTTCACTAGAGTTTAGCCGGGTTCGCAAGGGAATTTTGTCGTCAGCTAGCAGCAGCAGCGTATACAATAAAATCACACTATATACGTGGCAAGTGGGGAACATGATGCAAGATTCGCCAAAATATAAAGGGGAATCACCGGATATGTCAGTTTGTATGTTTGGGCATTAGGAAAAAGCAGAGAGAGAGCTATCTCTTTTTAGGTAAGTCTCTCTCACTCAAGTAGTCTCAACTTCTCATGGTCGTGGTGATCGTGATCATGATATGACCATCGTTTCTCCTCTCCTTCTGCCACTATCACTCTCCAACAACATGCACATGTTTTACTGAGCATTTCTGTTCCTCCAAACGATGTAGTTAGTAGTGGGGATATGTAATGTTTTTGTGTAGGTGTACCCCTTTATGTACAAACAAAAGTTTTGATGTGTTTTGTGTGTGAGCTCAAGTGGAAATGTAAAATGTATACAGCTGCTGTGCGTGTGCAAGTAAGTAGGAGCTCACGAACGAAAAAATTGTTTAAAAGGACATGCCTCTGCACGCAAATGATATACCTACTTGCCTAAAAATAATGTGTGTGTGTGTAAATGCATGCATGTATATAAAGCACTTGTACATTTTTAAAATGTTTAAAGAGAAACATTTAAAATAGTAATGTATGTAGCAAAAGGTTATATATTATTATAGAATTTTTTTATTACCCAACATCATCATCCCCCTCTGGAGTGGAAGGCTTGTTTTATAACAAGGATTATAACAAGTGGACAAGCACACACACTGCTTGCTTGGTTGATGATGATGATGTCTATCAAAATAGAAGTTTGCATGTTGCATTCACGGTAACAATGATAGAGCTCTTCTTTTCATATCTCTTCAACATTCATAATTTTTCATGTGTGTACAATTTGTTACCACAAAACATGTTTAAAATATGTTTAAAAGTCTGAAAAAAAGTAAGCCTAAACCTACACACACTCTTGTATTTTTTTATAAATGTTTGCAAGCCTCAATGTTTGTTTCAATGTGTGTGTGTGGAGAAGAGAATGAGTTGAATTACTTGACTCTCTCACACAACAGGGTACATCCACATTAAACGTGCGGGAAGAGATGTGAATGTCAATGTAAATATATCTGAGTTTGAGCAAAAACCCAAGTGCAAGTGATTTTCTTGTAGTTAGGTATACAGCTTTACTTTAGGCTTTAGGCTAGGCTCAACTTTTTTTAGCAGAGCGCTGGCTCTCTGACTCTGAAAAAATGCTTGTATTGTGGATATCCTCCTCCTCCTCCTCTCATCATATATCTACTTACTATTATACTCTACACTACTCTGTGTAATTTTCTGTTAGTACATCCCATCCCTCCATACAACTGTTGTATAACTTGTATTATTGTATGAAATACTTTCATAATCATCATTGATGAGAATGGCATGTAATGCTGCTTTTGGTTTGCTGATGTTTTTTAGTCTGTAAGCAAGAGCACCTTATAATATTGCATGTGTGTTTCATATATCCCCATCATTCTCAGCATATTAAAAGGAGAGAGAAAAAAACCGTAAAAAAAGCTATTTCTAGTTGAGTTGGATATAACATTGAGAAACTGTTTTGTGTGTCTATATGCAAAAGAAGTAAGTATGTGATAATAAAAAATAATATACATATATCCATCCATATAAAATTATTATGTTATGGATTATTGTAGGAAGAGCTTGACTTCTTCTTTCGGGTTTCTCTCTCTCTCTACTCACATCACACACACACATCACAGCTTTTTGCAAAAGCTGCTGTGCTACTCTTTTTTTTATTTTATTATAGTGGAATTGAACTGATGTTCATGAGAGGATGATGATGATCATGTTGAAGAAAAAAAATATATCTGTTGTGTTGTATGACTGTGTGTGTTGCTTGCTTGCTCCTCTGAGAGAGCTCTCTGAGTATTGTTTGTAAGGTTCAAGTCCACTGGTGAACGTGAGATGTTTTGATTGATTGAATTTTGTTGTGAGCGAGAGAGAGAGAAAGAAAAAATAATTTTTTCCGTATTTTAATCCCTTGTCTGTATGTTGATATAAATAGAGTATAGAAGATAATATATATATAAATAAATAACATTAATTACTCTTTAAGTTAGCAACTTTTACCTAAGGATATAGAGAGACTATCATCATCATTTCATCGTCCTACACACAAGGATTTCTTTTTATGGTAGCTACACAAAAAAATATTTACTAAAATATTTATATCAATTTTCTTGATAGTTCCTCATCTCTGCTTTCACCCTTCCAATCTGTCGATTGATTGTTGAATGTGTGCTATATAGCGTTATACAATAAATACATAAACCATTCATTACGCAAATTTTCTGTCCATCTTTTCTCCCACTGATTTTCTCCATTCCCACAGCCTTACATACAAAAATATTATGTTTTAGACCCATTTACCTCTAGAAAAACAATCAATACAACACAATTATTACACACACAAAAGAGAAAATACCTTTCTAGGAAAGATCCTTATCTCTTTCGTGGAGAAAGTTAATGAGCGGAAAAAAGAATATTACATGTCGTAAAAAATCATATATGCAGAGGAAACAAGGCCATTAAAATAAGCCCAGAGCTTTTATAGCCAACAACATCTCTCAGCAAGTTCATCGTAAAAAAAGCCATATAGCCAAGAAATAATATGCACTCGTTGTAGAAAATCATCATCATTACAAATATATTTTTTAAATCCTCCCAAATAATAAACCTTCTTCTTCTGCTCGCAATACGCCCTCACGGGATTTCCGAATGAAAAGCAACCTTTGTGAAACTTCTGCTACAAAAACGGTGACACGGTAGCCATCGTCATCACTTCAGCAAAATAATAATTTTTTGCAACAACTGTCAGCCAAAACATCATCACCAACTAGACTGTATGTTAGTTAGTGGTGTGGCGGTGGTGGTGTACAATAAATGATAATGATGAAAATAGCAAGTGAAAGGATATCTTATTCTAATGCCCGGATAAGCTGATTTTTGTGAATGTTACGAATGGAAAGAGATAGATAGATGTGATGTGTGTGTATGTTGTGTGGTGATGTGCATGCAAGTTATTTTGCTTCTTTAAACTCATCTTCTTCTCCTTCTGCGTGACAGCAGCCGCCTATAATAATCTCTGCCTGCCTCTGCCACACACTGCCAGTGTGTTTGTTGCATACATACAAAAAAATTTTTATGCAAATTTGCATCTCCACTGCACTTTCCAACATCATCATTGCCAATACACACGTTAAAACGTGAACAAATAAAAAATAGCCGAGCTAAAACTACATACATCGCTGTTACGTGATCTACATCTCTTGCAAAAGAAATTGGTGATTAAATATGATCATGTGAAGAAAAAACTGAGTTGGTGAAAGATCTTCCCATCCACCTCACTTCTCTCTCTGCTTTTTCCACAAAAGCTTGCGCCTCTTCCCTCACTCAACCTGCCTACAAATCACACTCTGCTCAAAACTCAACAACATCAACAAATTGAAGAAAAATGCATGTAAAGTCAGCAAGTCACAAGCCAAGTCAATTATAAAAAAAAGTTAACTTTAACAATTCTACCAGAGAGAGAGACATATACAGAGAGAGAGAGAAAGGACTATAAAATATAGCTGTGGGATTTATAATGATCATGATGAGATGAATAACAAGATGCATTATTACATAATATTTTAAAAGATGACCCATCATCAATTAATGTCTCAGCTCTGCAGTTAAGACTATTTGAAAATTTTTAACTAAATTTTTAGTTAGTTTACTGCGCGCTGACTCATAATAATCTGATGTGTGTGTGCATGTGTGTTATATAATGCGTGTGGTTGCAGAACTATTAAAATTGATTACAATAAATAAAACGATAATAATAATGTTTCCAACAACTGGAACTGCTGCTCGTCTTGTTGCCTGAGTGGAAACTGTGTGCAAATTTGTAAAGAAGGTTGGATGGACAGGTTTTTTTGGGAAAGCTGTGTGGTGAATGGTGTGAAAAGATGATCATGTGTACTCTGTGCCGTTTACATTAACATATGCAGGATCATCTGTGCACAAAATAATATAATAAGTTGTTATAAGAGAGAGAGCAACTCCCTTTAAACCCATTTTACACTTCACGTTATCTATCTTTGCTAATTAGCATTTAAAATTTTTAAAGGGAAAGTGAAAGAAACAATTTTAAGCGAGGTCACTAATTAGCTGAAAAGATAGTTAAGTAGTGTTGTTGTTTTTAGAAGTGTTGAGGCGACTTCTTCTCTGGCCTGTTGTTGTTGTTGTTGTTCAAAGAGGGATTGTTGGTGTTTGTTGTTTTTCGTTTTTAAATTGTCATTTTTAATGCGACACTTGCGACAGAAAAGACAGAGATTTTAAATGAAGTAGAAAGAGAGAGAGAATACCTTTTTGCAAACATTTTTTTATTGTTCAATTAACGTAATTGCAGAGAGAGTGATTAAGTTCGGCCCAGCACCAGTGCTTCTTGACAGTTTGACAATCAACCCGGGTTTATCATTTTGCGAGAAATAAAGGCCAACTGCTGACGCTGCTTTTGGAAGGAAATTTGTTGTTTCGGTCTGGAAACGGATATTCTTTGCTGTATTCCAGGACACTTCTCTCAAAAATCATCATTAAAAAAGGTAATTAAATTTGCTATAAATTTATAAAATGGGATAATAGTAAAGGATTATAGTTTGCTAATTTTGATTTTTGCAGGTTCCATTTAACGACAATCGTGTGCCTGGAAAATAAAGCAAGGAAGTAAAAAAGTTTCTGGAGACATCATCATCAGTTTCCCCGCTTGTCTTTCAAGAAAAATTTGTGTAAATGTTTGCAGTTCCTGCTGGAATGAGGAACATGAAGAATTCCGGAGCGTTTCTAATTGTTATCAATAATAGGTAACGAAAAGGGTATGTGTTTAGGTGGTGGTGGTGATGGTGGCGGTGTTGTTGGTCTGGTTCCTGGAGAATGAAACGCCAAAATAATCTATTATTATTGTACATTATTGACGCAGAGCTGATAAGGCACAACAATGCATTGTAGTATGAACGGTGGATGACTCTTTTGTGAGTGTCGTAGTGTGAGTGAGTTATACATTTTTGAGAAAGTGTGTTCTTGACGGTTGCGAAGGTTGAGTGGGTTTTTAAATAAGTATTGTAATTAATTAATTATTGTCACTTTTGTGTTGTAAGCTTGGTCCTTCATCGTTTTAAAACGCGGAATATATATAGTTTAAGTTTATATATAAATATTATAATAATATATAGTAGTCAAAAATAATTAGCGTGTTGTGCTGCCGTACCATATCGTAATCGTAATTAAGTTTTGCGTAAAGAAAATAATTTTTGTTGTCATTACAAAGTACCTACTGCCTTTAGGTAAATTATTAATTTTTTCAAAGCAAAGAAAGTGTTCTTTTTAAATTTTAAGAAACGTAAAAGCGATATGTATTGTAATTTTCTTATAGAGTCCTCTGTCAATGAATAGGGTTGATTGTTGATTTTTATTGTGTTGAACATATATCGCCAAGCTATTTTATAATATTTTAATCAAAATACTGATCAATCAATCCAGATTTTCTTCCAACATTGTTCATTTTTTAGGACTATAAAGTTTAAAAATCATTATTCTTTGTATAATTATTATAAAGGCACGCAGTTTGTAATGGTGTAAGAAAACAAGGCTTTTTAAAAAAGTTTTAGATGAGTTGGAAAAGAGTCTGAGCTTAGTCGTGATAAATTTGAAAGTGGGGAAGGGAAATAGAAGGATAGATTACTAGAGAAAGGGTCTACATATAGATTTGTATAACTGAATGGGTGTAATTATCAGAACAGATTTAAAATATTAAAAGGAAGGACCAAAGTTGTAGTTTAATTTCCGGTAATTAGAGTAGGGATCTGAGAGTATCGTTTTAAAGTTGTCAGCGTTTTGCGGTAGATAGCTATAAAATGTCTACGTATTTGCAAGTCGCTGAGGATGATGGAGAGGAGCCAATCGAGGTACCCACGGAGGAAGATGGCACTCTGTTATTGTCCACTCTTCAAGCCCAGTTTCCTGGAGCGTCTGGTCTAAAATTTAGAAATCCTGATTCTGGTAGCCTCCGAGGTGTTCGCTTAGTTGATGGTAGATTTCACCCACCAGATAATGGATGGGGAAATACCGTGTACTATTGCGTCTTCCCTAAAGGTAATTTTAAATGAGTTTAAAATATAATGACCTTGGATGATAAGTAGGTGTTTAAAGTGGAAATTCATAACATGATGGTATAAATCCACATGTTAAAATCGTTATGTAATTCGTGTAAATTGTCTAACATTTAGTCTTCTAGTAGACATAAGCAATTTAAATACTTATTTGTAATATAATTTACAGGAATCACAACAAGCTCACGTACCCGCCAAAGTGTTTGTTGGTCGCTGTACCGAAGATATTGCTGCTGAAGATTTACGAGAATATTTTTCTAAATTCGGAGAGGTGACGGACGTATTTATTCCGAAACCTTTTAGAGCATTCGCTTTTGTAACATTTTTGGAGGCAGAAGTCGCTCAGAGTTTGTGTGGTGAGGATCATATTGTGAAAGGTGTCTCCGTCCATGTTTCCAATGCTGCCCCAAAATCTGACCCTTCTAGGAATCAAGGAGGTCACCAGTATCCTTACAGAGGTACTGATTATTGTAAGCATTCGTATCTTTTATCTTTATCAAGTAACAACAAAACGATTGACGATTTAATTATTACGACTCAGGTGTGCCACCAAGAGACGGTGGTAAAATGGCTGGTGGTTATGGCCAACATTACGGCCAAGGCGGTGCTGGTTGGAGTGCTGTTGGTGGGGGTGTCGGAGGAAGGGGTGGAATGGACATGCCCAATCTACAGACTCTTGGTCTCGGCGGCGGTGCAGCTGGAACCGGTAATTCATCATAATAATAATTGTAGTCAATAATCATAAAGCAGCTAAATATCCATTTCGTATTTGTGCCAAAGTATGAATTGTTAATCATGACATCTACATTTCTCCCCTTCTTCACCGGTCAATCAGGACAAGGACAGGGTTTAAGTAATCCAATGGGATTAGGTGCTCTAAATTTAGGTATGCCTGTGAATCCAGCAATAGTAGCCGCAGCATTGAACCAGGTACGTGTAAAGAGAAAGGCTAACAATTCTTATGAAAGGGCCATTAAGATTTTAATTTCGTTAAATTTAATGTCGGGTAATGTCTTAGGCTGGTTGGGGCTTGGTCGGAAATATCCAAGGAGGTCAGCAAGGAAGTGAAGGACCACAGAGCTTTAATCATCCGTCAGGTTTTGGTCACGCAAACGCACCAACTCCTCAGGGAGCTACATCACAGCAACCTGGTCCGGAAGGCTCTGGATTTATGGCGTGGGGTGGTGCAGATGGACCCGGGCCTGGCCATCAAGGTCCTCCAAATCCCGGCCCATCTCAACCTCAAGCAGCATGGTCGAGGGAGACAAAAGGCTTCATGCATAAGTACAACATGTAAATTGAATAGTTTATCAACAAATTCGATATTATCGGGTTTGAGCAATCTTTCTGCATCCTAATATGTTGTTCAATGTTCAGCTCTTATAGTATAAAAACTACCTATATATTCAGTGTTTTGGGAAAAACATGAAATTTGTTAGTAGTTTATAACAAAATAATTATTATGTGTGTTAATTATGTGTACTTGGAGTCAGCAAAATAGCTGTAGGATGTCTAGAAACATTATATGGTCAGTAATTTTGTTTTTTGATGGTTGGTTAGGGGGAACTCAAGTAGGTCATTAAAAATCCTGTGTAGTTGAACTACTTTGTTATAGAATATTTGTTAAGGTACAGAAAAAAATATAATGGTCCTTCACAGCAGTGGGCATGCTAGGATGTGAAAGACTCTAATGGACTTGTCTATTTTCACGTTCTTATCGTTTTCACTTGACTTTTACGGGTAACTATACCAAGGTTCATATTTGGTAATACCTTTTTCCGTAATAGTCAACCGCGGTGCACGTTACATTACAACAATAGATAATATATTTATTTTCAATAGGGTATTTGTGTAATTATATAAAAAACAACACGAGATGATAATAATTCTACCAAACTGAACAGTTTCATTTTCATTTTTGACGTTTCGTTTTCAGTTAACCGAAAAAAAACTATACATTACATATATAATAATAATTATATATATAAAATATATTATGAATTATAATCACGTCTGAAATGGCGTCATAGACCAAAAATGATATAATTATGATACTATATTACATAGATATATTGAATTGAATTTAGAAACGGCATATTATTAAATATAATTTATTTATTAACGTGAACTGATATTTACATTACATAAATACATTACTACTACTCTAGATACAATCTGAACTTACTACTGATAAGAAAAAGAAACTATGATTATGATCGCCCATTGTTTTTGTTTTGTTTTTGTTTAATTTTAAAAAATTTGATTGATCAAACCATAAAAAAATTTCTATATCAAAGTGAGTGTGTAAAAAAAACTCTGTAGTATATACAACAATTATGCAGTAGATCACTCATTTTCGTATCCGAAAAAAAAGTTATCCTATCCAACCAACAATCGTACGACACCGGCTGCCCGTACGCTGTGTGGTGTGGTTTTATTAAAAAAAAGCTGTAATACTATATACCTATTTAAAAAATACAGATATATATATATAAACGTATATCGCGGGTGCCTTATCAACTTATCCTATGTGCACAAAATATTATTTTACGGAATATCCTATATGATCGCCGATTCGTCCTTCAGAATATC
>JAHZMV010006824.1:0-13289 GCA_027743765.1 Coecobrya sp. COE2
TTGTGGATTTTTGGATTGTGGATTATTGGACTTGTGGATTTTTGGAATTATGGATTTTTGTATTTGTGAATTTTTGGACCTGTGGATTTTTGGATTTGTGGATTTTTGATCCACCCCGTTTTTATGTTGTAATATGATTTTTTGTATATACATATTAACTTAAGTTTAAGTTATGGGTAGCCCTTCAAAGAATTTTATGGGTCAAAGAATCGTATAAATGTGTATACCAAATTTGTAAAGGTAGGGCTAGGAGGAAGAAAGATGAGTTTTAGAACAGATCTATTTAATTAGTTCAACAAAACCACTGTTGAGTTTATTTAAGAAATATTGAGTTTATTTAATGGTTATAATATTTAGATCATATTTATTTTAATTAAGAAGCCACGCAAAATATACTCGTGTCATCGGAAGTGCCCATAATTAATAGGTCAACCACAATCAATGTTGATGTTTCTTCAAAGTTTTGACAAACAGAAGGCATAATTCGAAGAATAGATTCTTTAAGAATAGCATGTAGCATTCGTTACTGGCAGTCATTCATGAATTCCATTCACGAATGAATACCATTCAGTTTTGATTTCTTGCGATTTGAGTGCTGTCATTCTGAGAGCCTTCTATTGAATTAGGTGGTCAGCTGTGTGGATTTTTTATTGCTTGTTGTCATACTCAGTAAGCTTGTGCATGATCAGCTGCTTCTTTGTTGTCCTTCAGCGCTATGTTTGGCATTATGGTTTGTAGACGGCGGGTCACCACCAAGGACAAACCTTGGTAATGTGCAGAATAAACCATAGAAAATGGAATGAAGTCCATATTATTCCGGGAGTGGCCTATGAATGCTATAATGCTACTGATAGTTGTTCTGCTTTTTATAACCTTCACATTGAATGCACAACACGACAGTGTCATTGATTAAAACACTATCAATAACATTCTGAGAACACATCAACAAATTAAATAGACAAACAATTGGTTGGTACCAGAGAAAAAGATTCTACTATTTTTGTTAATGTAACCAGCAAGAAATTCTTTTAATTGTGTACTTTAAAGTGATTTTAAAGAGAAAAGTTTTTTGCCAGTTTGTTTGATGGTAATTGAGAATTGAAACATCAAGATACCAAACATAGTGCATGCAATGCAATGACATTTATGTCGTTGACTTTAGAAGTTTGCAGGATAGCGTACTGTGGCAAAATGAAGAGATGATTATAATAAATTTTATTACAGACAGCAAATAAATATAAAGTTAAAATTTATAAAAGTCAAGTTGGTTCAATCTTATTCCTTGCAAATGACAACTATGAACAAAGAAATCGACAAATTCTGAGAATAAATAGACCAGCAGTTAATAATTGGTTGGAAACGTAACTTGAAAATTATTCCTGATGAATCAATCTATTCTCAATTCAAGAAATTATTTCAATTCCACATATTTCAATCAAAATAATTGTCTTGATTTAATTTCAATTTTTTAAATGAAATAATGTATTTGTTTATGATGGAATTAAAGAAAGATTGGCGAATCTCAAAATTGGAGGCAAGAGGCTGCATAAAATTTATAAATGCCTTTGGCGAATATGCACAATAAGAGTAAAGTATTGTTGCTACATGAGTGTGATAAAAAATAAAAAAATAAATGTCTCACTCACATTTTTAATGAGAGTCTAGTAGCCAAAAATCCTTGTTAAATTTCCTTTTTCAAATTCATTAAGTGTTAATCTAGATGTAGCTTGAAATACATATGCTGTTTTTAAATGAATATGACAAGTACAAATTTTATTAATTAAAAGTCAAACCTTTGCTTTCATGCTTTGGAAGCAAGGAAATAAATTATGTGCAGTAAAATCCAATGATTTTATTCTAATAATATGTGGGGCTGGAATAATATTAAGTATTTTGTCTGGTCTATGATCTATTCTTATTCAGTATAACAATTGTATTGAGTAGTAAATACTCCTTTCTTTTCCTTAGCGGAACCCTGAAGTTTAGCGATAGGCAGATATGTTGAATTGGTGAGTGTTTAGTTTGTTGTTTGCTAATAAAAAAGCGTTTTTCGTCGAATAATGTAATAAAAGTAACAGTTAACTATAAAATTTAATTATTCATTACTTGTGACATAAGAAATAAATAGCAAACGAAAATAAAAAAATAACGTTAAAAGTAGAAATTATTGCTTTGCTTTGTAATTTTTATAAATTTACAAATCCATACACCAAATTGAAATCACACTGCAAGAATAATTTGTAAGTACTTCAATTATTACCTTTAGCTTCATTATTGTAAAACCCAACAAGATTAAAATTGTTATTTTAATATTGTTTACAGTAGCAAGGATAAATAAATATTTTTGAAATAGGAGGATTGGCGAGAGTCTATTGCAGTTTTGCCATGGCTTTTTGAAAAATGAGGTTCATTGGATTATAGATTTTTTTCTTAATCCCATACGAGTAATTAATAATTACGAACAAACGGTAGCCTTTAACTCAAATTTAATATGCGAATATTTTGTAGAAAATATTCTCATGAACAAATACCTCACTAATGTAACAGCCAATAAACTGTTCTGAAATATATAAAAATATAGGATATCCGCGCAAATTTAAGAATCTAGAATTATCATCAGTTTATTGGTTTCATTTAGGAAGTATAAAAACTGAAAGGTACTTTACTAGTGTCAGGAATTAATTAGAAGACTTACATAAAACATGCTTAATTATATCTGCAAATGAAAACTTGTGATATTTGTTTAAACTGTAAATTCTAAAATTTATATTTATGTAAACGCCGTATAATGTTTATTCCAGTCATTATCTGAATAAATTAAGTAAAAGGTCGTATTTGGGTGTTAGAGATTATTGTTGTTTAAGTGCTTTTTTCCATAGAGCATTGAATACGAAACTACTCAGAGTTAATCTGTAATAAATATTGATATAGAATGCATCATAAATTTCTATTCATGCGGTGAATCAAATGAAATCCTAAAGTCCAATATATGATTTTGTTGATTTTTCGACTAGTGGATTTTTCACAACGATCTCTATTCATTATAAGTGCAAAGCTTGTCTGTCACTTCCACAAATATATGACTTAATGATATTTTTCAAAATGCTCCATTCAGTTTGCGTCAATTTACAGATCGCGGTCAAAAGTCCACAAATCCCAAAATCTAGAACTAATTTTACAATATAAATAGTTATACATACCCTGTAGTTATTTTCAGACAGTGAATAATCATAAAATTATTGAATGTTTAGTAATTAGTTCGACCTAGTAGAATTAACAAAGTAGTTTCTACATCATTAAAATTTATATGTTTTTCGTGCTTTATACTTGTTATAGAAATGCTCTAACTTCGGCAAGGTAAGACGAATCAAAGTTTTTGTTTCGTCAGAACTCATTTCAAGGATTTGCAATTTTTTTATTTAGGCAACGCCATTTCTCGTTTGTTAGTCCGTAATTTCCTAAAATGACAAATACAGATTGCATTGAGCTTTGATCGCTAGTTAGAATTGATTTTGTAAATAAAGATTTAATGATTGCATTATGGATTTGTCTTTGCTGTAATATAACGAAATACCACCAATGTCATGAAAAAATTCTAAGCTTTGAATTTTCATCTAAAAATTAAATCCTGCATCTAACCATGAGCACTGAATTGAGAGCCTCAGCCTCATTAGTTCTTTGACCCAGTCTCAAACTTAATATGAAACTAAAACTATCGAAACATCAATAATTGATAAATATTCACTCTCAATTACTATTGACTGATTTCTATTGACTATTGGTTAATCGTTTATACTCAAAGATTTTACTTCTTATCCTATACTGAATTTTTTGTCATAAGTTTCTATGCAGTAAATATATTTTCTATAAAAATAATTTTAAAATGTAACCAAGAATAATGATCTTGAATTGCTTTTTGCTACCTATAACTTTACTTTATCTTTTAACCTTTTGGTAGTCATTGCAATCATTATAATTTTCAATTTAGGAATAAAATATTATTGATCAATTATTTTGGCATATTGTGCTTTATAAATTCCGTACAAATATTGAAATACTAACATTAATAACTTCTTACAAGCTCATGCCATAAATTTCTCTTCTACATATAAGCAAAATTATGTTTTGTTATAATTAACCAAGTGATTTTCATCAGCATCCATTTTAAACGTGAAATCTGATTTATAGTTTATTAGGAGCTTATTCGAGATTGGAAATTCAACTTAATGTCTCCCAAGTTTGATTTTTCTATGGAAATACCAAAGTTTGCTAATCATGCCTTCTCCCATGTACATATTATTGAAATACACAAACGCTGTATTATAATATGCATGTTTATTGGGTATTTAATATTCAAAAGTTAAATATTCGGAAAGGTGTTTCAGATATTTACAAGAACAGTACATTTCTTAATTCATAAGGTTGTTTTCATTTCAATTGTCAAATAGGCAAAGGATTCAATTTAATTAACATTTAAAAATTAAGTTGTGGCAGGATTTAGGCTTGTGTGTATTTGTTGGCACATACGCATCTTCGTGCGTTCGTAGTCTGTAGTAAGCACACAATAATGAGACCAAAGACTAAATAGGATAATACCAAATTAAAAAATTAATTGTTTTCAATAGATAAAACACATTTTATTTTAGAGAATTTGATTTTTATGAAGAGTTCTACAATTAAAATTAATTTTTGTTTCATTTCAAGCTAACTTAAATGTAAGTATGAGGACGTCTTTATTAAATTTTTAGCCATTGGTCCGTAAATTCTGTAACAGACAGGTATGTCGGTTCGGTGTCTTCTAATCTGGGAATTTCTGTGGTTGGATTTAAGAGAGGCAGCGAGCTTTGGACAGTCGAGTAAAAGTTTGGAAGTTCATGAGTAAAAATGGGTTTTCAGTAGTAGTTTTCCCTGTTTTACTCATTAACTTCCGGTTATTACCGCATCGACTGTGAAAAACTCCCTCTTAACCACACAATCAACCACAGTAATTTTAGGTATGTAATTTTTGTGCTACGGAAAACTTATCAAGTTAGTATTTTTTATTGAACTTTTTTCTAAGAAATAATAAATATTTTTAGGCAGGCTGATGATATTTTGATAATATATTAATTAGTTTGAGTAAGAATATTAAATGCTTAATAACTCTTTTCTGTTCGTGACCAGTTGAAAATTTTCATTATTTCATTTATTAACTTCACATATCAGGTCATGGGAAACGTTAATCTTAGTCGGCATATTTTTATTTACGGTATAGCAAACGTCAAATAAAAGATCTCCTTTTAAAATTGTTGTACTAAAATTTATTAAAAAATCATATGATAATTAAGTTTGTAACAAATAATAATAGTTTTCCCTTCAAAATATAATTATTAAATGGTTCAAAAATTAATTACGAGGGTAAATCAGTATTGATTTGGACGACTCTGTATGTCTCTCATATCTATACTGTTTAACTTATTACAATAAACTTTCCGTCATAATAAGCCCTAAGGTGTATAGATTATTTCCACCAACGAAGAGAACCCCACGTACCGTCTGTGGGGAAATGACGATGCCATGTGTACAAACTATCAAATTCCACAATTTTTACCTCGTTATTTGAAATGAAAGGCCTCCCACGCATGGACCTTTTTAAATTTGGTATTAGAAACTATTATGATCGAATTATATAACGTGCGCAGACTGGGTGATGCTGCAATTCTAAACAAATTATGCTTATACCCTCTTTTACATCATGATCAACATGAACGGCTAAACGGTGCCACAATAAGATAAAAACCCAATAGCTTATTTCATTGCCTCATTTTTAAAGGAACACCTGTCTAATTGTTCCCTACTTGAAGCATATGGAGCAGTAGTTAGTGTAGGACACTTGTAAGAAAATACAATACTATCAGCACCCACTATGTCCCAGAAATCAGGTTGAATCATCCTATTAATTAGTTTTAAGCAAATAATCTGCCTTCTACTTCAGAGTTTGGCGTTTTTTCAAATCACCTGTGACAAACTTGTATTGTACGACATAAAGGGAATATCCTCAAAATTATTTTCGTGGTGCACTATGCTTTAATGTGCTAAATAATTCGTAAACAAACCAATGCATATTTACTTGAGCACAAACAATTTATATTGTAAAATTCATGTCGACTGGTGCTCCTTGCTCTCAAACGTGCAAACACTGGAGCAGGAGGGCTATATCAAGACCCCGGTATAGAGCATAAAATTCTGCGTCGATTGGCATGTATACCATGTTGGTGCGACGGCGCCCAACGATGATATGGACGGCTAAAATCGTCCAAATCAATACTGATTTTACTACGTACTTTGGTCTCAAATCAAATTAATTATTTTATCATCAGTCCATCTAAAGAATATTTTTTATTTCTTAGAAAAAAGTACAATAAAAATAATAGAGTGATAATTTTTTATGGAGGAAATCCATTTTCTCTTAATTTTATATGGTAAAAATCTGCTAATTAGCAGAGAAGAGGCATATACAATGGTTCCATTCAAACTGCTTTTGGACTTACATTAAGTTTCGTAACTTCAACTGTTTGTCGGTATGCATTTTTATTAAGATTTAGCATCTCAATTAAGAACAAATTGATTTTTTTTAACGATAAGGATTTTAAACTTTTTGCAAATTATTATTTACAGTTAGCTTATTACTTCACGGATTGATCTAAATGTTTACATATATATTAATTCTTTATCATTGCATTTTCGCAAATTTGAAATAAATGAGAGCCAATCTTGATTGGTGTGAGTGTGGATCAATATTGCAAAACGAGAATCGCAAAATAATACACAATTTACAAAATGAGTAATTCGTTTCCTTACAAGGCTACATACATGAATGTTTAAGCATTTTAAGCAAGTGCTGAATTTCATCATAAAGTTATTTTAAAATCAATTCTTTTCTTTTAAATGAAGTAGTTTTCAGAAACTTAGACATATAGCAATTAACTCGTTCAGTTATTTATTTAACAAACCTGTTGTAATCTAGAAACCGTTTCTATTTTCATTTAGACGCCATAAAAACATACTCGTGCCACGGGTGAATTTTATGAATAGTAGAACACTTGACGCTTTTATTTGATTTTGAACTTCTTTGTTAAACGTAGAAAATACCATGCAAGTGTTAAAAATGCTAAGGTTTATTATTATTCCTACTGAATAACTGATACTATTTAGTGTATTCAAAGCTTAAGGGCATGATCATGTTATTTTTACATGATGATTGGTAGAATGTTTAAGATTTAGAAAATGTAATCAAACCTTAAAATGGTCAGTTGTGTCTTGATTCAGGATTACAGATACTATATTTGGATACCAATTATTGCAATTTGCTGTCTATTCCTTGAAGAATTCAATCCCTGAAAAATCTCAAGTCAAATTTATTAGTATTCCAGGCACTAGTTTAATGTCGCCTGGTGTTATTCTAGATTAGCCAGCTTATTTACGTTTTTTTAATTTCTGAAGGGAAAGGCTATGACTTGGTTTATTCGGTGATGTTTGGCTCTCTCGAATTTACTAACCGTAATGATTTAGTTCTATTATAAATGGTTTGTTAATTTAAGTAGTTGTAATTAGTTTAATTTTAGTATTGATGCATGTAATATTTCTGGTTTTAGCCCCTCAGCAAGTAGAGTACATGAACACAAGATGTTGATAACAACAGTTCTCATCTAGACACTATTGAACTAAAACTTATGAAAAATTCATGCATTCAATTTGAAGATTCTATATTAATAACCAAAAAGCCATTTTGTAATTATGTTCACTGATTTTGGTTTCACACGAAAGTTAGATTTTATGATGGAGTGAATGGGAGTGAGTGTATTAATTTGTTAAAATCTATCTCTCATGTACTTTTAGGTTTTGCTAAACTCCAAGATACAATTTCCTATGAAATCAGCTTTTGATGCATTTTATCATAGATAAAAGGGCAAAACGTTAATAAAAATAATTATTTAATATTACATAGGATACCGATGGATTTCAAAAATGTTGCTCTGCACGATAAAAGCTCTTAGTTTATTCGCTACTTAACAATTACTATTTGAATACATATGACAAGTGTGCTTACATGAAATGTAATAAATGTGTCAAGGACAATGGAGAATGAATGCATACATTTACCCTTGAAATTCTCTCTCATGGTCACAATAAAGTGATAAAAGGTAAGTTTGTATGCCATCCCATGGTTCCTATGCTAATGGCGTGAGAAATACTTGAGTCAGATCGCTTGACAAGAAGAGGTGCATACGTTGGTAAAGATAAAATGACTAAATTCATCAAAATATAAAGAGATTTGACTTGATATGTTTCCCAAATGTGACACTTGGATCGTCGAGCGGATAAAGGTCTAACTAGTAGCTTTTCTTCAATACTTGTTATATTGGAATAGCAAGTAGGCTTTGCTAAGCTCGCAATAAAAATAAAAATAGACCATTGTTTTTACCTGGCCACCGGCCATCTCGTTCTCAATCGGGTTCAACATGGTGTACCGCCAGGACAATTCCCGCACTTTTCGGCAGATTTGATACAACTCCTCTTTGCTAAGAAATGAATACATTTTAGGACAGTATACTTAAAGATTATATATAATTCATTTGTAAGCTCGAAGGTTTATAATTAATAAAATTGCTGTTGTGTGATAAAACGTGCGGAGAAATAATTTTTGTAAATTTCTGAAGTTATAATTAATTCAAACCCCAACTTCCTACCTGTGATAGAAAATTGAGTCCGTTCTGTTATTAATAACATGTTTGACGTATATGTATGGCTGCCAACATTATCAACGATCTCTGACTATAGTATGTATGTAACAAACGCTTCCCAATGTTTAAACAACTAAAATAAATGGTGTATACTTGTACCATAATAGATAGATACATACAAGTGATGTTCATTCTGAAATAAAAATAATAATAAATACAACATGTGTACTTATGTTTTTGAAAAAAGGTATTTCTTCTTCGCATATTTAAACCACGATCGAATCAATTACACTATCGAATTAAAAAACATTAAATTTTGTAACACTACGTGGAAGTAGTATGCTAAATACAAATACATTTTAACTTTAAAAGTATACAACGAGCTTGAAACATGAGTTACTAAATAAATAATAAGTTATTTAATATTCACATTGTTGGTGTTAGTACGCGGGCGACTTGATATATGTATGTTGGTAAGAATGGTCGTTGTCGCCTTGATATTCCGTGTTGGTAACATACGGACCATCACGGCGACAACGACCATTTTTACCAAAATATTTAATATTCACGCTTGTTTAATAGCTTACTTTTAATCGAAGTAACCCACTTTACTAAAGCTCTTTAAATGAAATACTCATTTTCTCTTCAATTATTTAGTTGTGAACTAGTACATCTCAAGTTTGCATTGTTAATGTTAGTTGTATATATTTTTTAAACTTTGAAAATCTTGGACTCATTCTCATCTTGACGCCATATAATATATATTTCTGAGAATGTATGGATTCCTTTTCTAATAGGTTCCTGTAATTTATTTAAATTTGAAGTTGTTAAGATTTGTTAATAGTTGACAATTAATAATTGTTCTAAATATATAACTAATGTTTAATTTAGATGAAGTTGTGAAATTTCATAATTTAACTCAAGATTAACATTAACATTTAAGTTCTTTTATGTGATAGAAGAAGAAAGTCGCTTCGAAATTAATGGAAGGTAATAATGATAATGGAATAACGTACATAGTTAGAATCCTTTTTCCTTAACAGACGCATGAATTTGTAACTTGATTTAACATGGCAATTAATTCTTAATGCAGAACGCTTAATAAATAAATCTCAATCTTATTATCCTACAGCAAATTCAATTCAACTAAATACAGCGGAATATGCAAGTGCCATTAATTATTTTTCAGCCATTGGTCGTTGTATTTTGTAAATGCTAGGTTAACCTGTTCTGGACAGTTAATTTTGTGAAACCAGATATCGAATGAAGTTGGTTGAACAGGGAAAATAATTCAATATTTGCAACGACTGTATAGATGCAATTTTGTATGATCTTGACAGTCTTACTAACTTTTGCCTAATGAATGTGTCTAAAATGAAGTACAGATGTTACTTTTTTTCAATGGCGATGCATTTAGTACGTAGTGCTTTAAAAGAATTTTAATGATAGAAATATAAGGATCAGTTTTCACCTGAATAAAAGTTTAAATTAAGAACATTTGGCTTTAATAGGTTAATGATAAAAGCGTTTATATGGAATGAATGTGTATTTTGGAAATAACAATGTTTTTAAAATTTTCTATTTAAATATTCGTATTAAATTTGCAAATAAAATTACCGCTTTAGATTCAATGCAATTCTTTAGGAATGATTTTCGTAGTTATCTAATTTTACAAAGTGAGTTTGGAGAAAATAGTGTAATTTAATTATAATTATGTCCATATACCTGATCTATGTCCAAAGTGGGATATTTTCATTCTTTTCTTTTTCAATTAAACCGGTAGGCCTTCTCAGAAAATATATCCGCCTTTTGATATAAACGTTTAAGCAGCCAATGAGCATTGAGAACGGGTCTGGTCAGGCAGCTGATCTCGATGCTCATTGGCTGATACTAAATATGTGCCATTCCATCACGGAATTTCGTTTCTTATGAGGCCTGGGACACTAACAGTTTAAACCAATTAGTTAGTAATACATTATGTACATCTGTCGGACAATTACAGAATAGGCATATACAATACTTCCAAACCTTTTGATTGATATTCAGATGCCTAAACCAAATCATAATTCGGCAAGTATTTTTATTGAGAGTGATTGTCCTATTTATGAACAAAATGATTTTTATGCGATAGAATTGATTAAAACCATTTTGCAAATTATCATTTACAATTAGCTTTTTACATTACCGTTTGAACTAAATATTTATGGATGTTGTAACAAACACGATCGCTACCATTTGCTCAAACTGACATGCTCATCACTTACCCCATCAATCTATACTAGCTCTCATTGTAAGATTGTGTGGAGCACAATTATTAAGCTAAGGAAATGGTAATCTTGATATTAAATCTTTGTATTACATACCAAAATATGTCCAGATAGGAGATGTGTGTTAATTAAAATTTGTTTTTCCATAATGATTTGCGAGTAAATCGGTACTTGGTAGTCAATTTATACTATTTTTAATCCAGAAGAATTGGAAAACTGTTGAAACGTAACATTGATATGGATGAAAGACGTCGCTGTGCTACGGCGAGCTTGTGATAAATCAGAACGCCATTTGACGTTAATTTAACTAGCAGTATGGTTTTCCTAAGATTAGGTGACGTGGATGCAAGTGGGTTGATTTTTGGGTTTATAATTAAATGATGCGTTTTTAATGATAATTTCGAATCTAGATGAATTTATTGTTATTTGTGTATACATTTGAAGGATTTGTTTTTTGAAAAAGGCGTTTTCTTAATTGTTATTAGTTGATATAAATGCAAATCTCGACTGATTTAATTTCTTTATAGAGTGTTATTCAAATAATTGTTGTGGGCGTATCAAAAATTGATTAAAATATAATCACATTCACAGCTGTATTAATTCCCGGTAAAGCGGAGGAGTTTCATTTATGTTACATACATAGGATCCTTCATTCAAAGCAATAGCATTTTTTCAAAGGATACTTATAATTCATTGTGCATTGTACATTTGCCTTTTGTACACTTATGCAAAAATGTTTTCTCCTCTTTCCCATAAAGCAAATTATATTACCAGTTTTGATTTTATATTCACCAAAATTTTGTAGAAAAACAGGCACATCGTCTCTTGAAATATGGCATTGACCATATTTGTAAATTAGTTAGGTTTTTGATTAAATACAATCGAGATCAGCGGTTTATCATTTGAGACCAATTAGACGTATCAAATTAATTTATATATATTTTGTAAAAATATTCCTTTTTAAATGAACAATGTTGGTCATGCAAATACGGATGGTTTAGAATATCTACCTATCAATACAAAAGTTTATTGATGCCTATGTTTCGTATTTTTATATAATCTACCATCGTGTTGAATTACCCCGATGAACATTTATCATACTACTCGCATACGACATACAAGCTACAGACTTGGTGCGATATGGCCACGATAGTGTCACACGATTCATCTGCGATTCGAGGACTAGATATCGGTAGTTCGTAGCATCCATGTAGCATACTATGCGCATTTAAGTAATACACGCGATTCGCATACGATGCTACGTTACGTGCTATAGACGACTTGTATCAAATTGGTAGCATGATTCCAATTAATTATTAAATTAACAGCAATTAATTATTAAATTAACAGCAATTAACAATTAAATTAATTAAGAAAGCTACATTATTGGTATACTATGTTTAATTTTTATTAATGATAATTTACAAAGAATGTAACAATGGAATACAGATAAAGCTATCTCTATGTGGCAAACAAAACATTTTAAGAGTTAACTTCACAGCATTCAAGTCAATTGTATAAGATGGGGATAGATGTTTAACATTATAAATATTAAATAAACTACTATCTAATGGGTAATGCTTAATTCCTATTCTATTTTTAAATTCTTTACATTCATACAGTTTTCTTTCTTTTGAAATTACGTTCGTAATAAGTATAATTTTATTACATCCTGTAAGAAAACAATTATCTCCAGATTTTGCTGACACTAAATCTTTGCTATCTAAATTACTTATACCAATGCCGGACTTTTCTAGCTCAATTAACCTATTGGCAGCTTGCTCCAAATAGTTGTTATTAGAACGCAGAATTCTTTTTATATCCTGCATGAAATTCTCAAAGTAAAACGTACTACAGTTATCAAGGCTTCCAAAAAGCAATGCATCATCGGAAATATGACTCAAGCCATGCATATTATACACCATAAATTCTATTCCATATAAAATCTCTGTTCTTTTAACAAACTCATTTAAAATGTCACTGGCATATTTATTCCACGATGTATTACTAGCGTGTTTAGAGAGTAATATATACATACCACAATGTAGAAGCAAAAAGTGCTCATATTTTTCTTTCGAAAGTAACTTGTAGAAAGCAGGAATACATGTATAAAGTAAAATAGTTATTAGCTCAGTGCCCTTGAAATGATCAATTTCTAACAATGAACGCGGGCGACGCTGGAAACATGCGGGAAAAAACTTTTTATATGAAAGTAACCTGTTCGAAATTGCAATTGTCTCTGTACTCTTAAGGCGATGGGGAAGTTTGCCTTTGACCCATTGTCTTACAAACTTTCTGA
>JAHZMV010006825.1:0-14304 GCA_027743765.1 Coecobrya sp. COE2
CATGCACTAACATTTAAAAATCGTGATACTTTTTTATTGATTAGTATATAAATACTTAACCTAATAAAAGAACGCCTCTAAACATTCTTTAAATGTTATTTTAAATTCAGAAACACACACAATGACAACTCTGTAAGTAAAGACAGAGTCCCTTTTATTTACAATTTAAATATAGTTTATATGCAAGTTATATCCATTGCAAGTTCATTTCCATCATTCTAAGGTACAAACAAATGACATTAAAAATCATATCTATTAAGTTAGTTTGAGAAACTAAAAATACAATTCTCCAAAAAAAAACAATGTAAATCGAATCATTGTTGTTGTTGAATTGTTGAAATTACCACATGCATACAAATAATAAAGAATAAACATATAATTTACAAGTTCTGTAATCTGCACTCTAAAGGAATTGGATACCTTTGTTTGGATGCATGCATAGGCAACTGATTTGCATTGCTTAAATCAAAGATAATTAATAAATGTAAAATATCGTATTCGTAATATCATATTTGTATTCAAAAACGTTATCGATAATTGCCTTTTAAACATAATTTAAACCATTAAAGCTAAATAGTGGAATATTTTAATAAACAGATGAATTGTTGCATTTATTCATTTTATTTTGAGTTTTATATTTTTTGAAATACCTACATAATTAACTCAAATAGATAACATTCAAAGGCTACCCTCGTCAAAATAAGAAAGCAAAAGAATAAAAGTCAAATATTATATTCTACACCAAAATGAGTAGACGTGTGAAGTAACCATATTATTGTAATTTTTATAAAAACAAAGGGAGATTGGTCAAAATACTGAACTGATCTGCATGAAACACTAACTATACAGTGGAATTTTGGGTAGCAACATTTTTGATTGTGAGGGTGGTGGTGATGTTGTAGTTGTGAATTTGTGATAGGATGATGGTAACAGTGCACTGCAGTGGCTGTAGCGGTGTCGTTGACTGAAGGTTGCAGGAAAGCAGACGAGACAAGGCACTTATATTACCCCTCCAACTACCTCATGTAATATATCTGTACATATATCACATCTTGGTTTTGCTTGCTTTGCAACAAAACTACTTAAAAAGTCTTTTCTAAAATTGTGTAAAGGACTCTTCGTCTTTTAACTTGATATATAGTAAGGACGTTGCATTGTTATAGATAGAAAAAAACAGCTCAAGTTTCAAGAAGTGTAAAAGTAGTGGTGGCACAAGCAGTTAGCAAAGCCTTTTCTTCATTGCTCTCCGTTTTCGGTTTGCTTCTAGCAGTGGCAATAATTATGGACATAAATATGATGAGGATGTGAGATGATGCTGATGAGAGAGAGAGAGAGAGAAAACGGGAAAAGGGAAAGTATAAACCAGAGACAGGCTAGCGTATGCATGAACAGTGGATTTCTACTGCACACACGTACCTCAAACCAAATAAGAGAAGGAGGAGTATTTTGAGGAACAAGGAAAGGGAAAAGAAATGAGTGACTATAGTAAAAGTTGGTTGTTGGAGGAGTTTTCGGATAATATGGCGGTGGTGGTGGTGTCGGTGTCGCTGTATGTTTTCTTTATTATTATTATATATTATGCAATTTGATGGGTTTTAAAAGGGCAAAAGCAGATCATCCTTTTCTCCTTTAACTATCATAATAATAATACAAACTTATACACAGAAAGAAGAACATCATCGGTGGAGTCATCGTCCCTATAAACAATATGGCATATAGGATATGTATATAAAATACACTTACTACCAACGCAAAGTATTTTAAGTATCAAGTGTAAAGAATGACTGAAATGGCTCCTTTCCTGTGTGTGTGCTCATTGCTGTTGTAGTAGTGGCGGTGCTCCCATTGCTTTAGCTTCATCGTCGTCGTCCTCGGCGTCTCATCTCATCTCTGGCGGTTATTCCACTTGAAGCACTTTACGTCAGTATATCATTCATATCACGTAATTAAAACGAATAATGTTCGCCAAACTATAAAAGAGTCATTTTCATATTGCAATACATATTGTAATTTATGGCAAATGGTTTTGTTGGATGGTTGAACGAAAACTGAGAGAGAAAGAAGTTTCATGGCTGCGTTGTAATGGTATGTGTGTGATGGCATGATGTTGGCTGCTACTGCTAAACTCAACCGAAATACTGGTGAATGCTGACTTGTGTATATACATAGAAAACTTGGTTTGTTGGATGGAAGATTGGAAAGGGATGAATGAATGAGTGAATGAAAGAAAGAATGGAGTAATATGGAACTAGCGTGAGAGCCAGAGAGAGAAGGAAGAACATCAGGGGAAAAGTTATGTTTATTGTGGGATGAATGAGAGAGAGAAAGAGAGAGAATTATTATTATGATGGAGGTGCGGGGTTATAGCCAAGTCGTTATTCGGGGGAGGGACGGACACAAAATTTATTTCAAGAGATGGTGGAGGTGACATCGACAACGGTGACGGTGAAGTATAGAAGGAAAATCTAGTTAGGCATACAAAAACATTAGTGTCATACAAGCAGGAAATTTATTTCTCATCTGGAGAATTTCCTTTTGTTAAAAAAATATGGAGAAAATAATTGTGGAAAAAGGGGAATGTAGATGGATCACTGAGACATGTACCTATACACTCTTACATATTATACAAACCTTTTGAGTAGTTAACGATATTGCAGTAAACTTTTTATAACGGTTATTTTGACATTGTTAAAAGTATGATAATAGAACAATATATAGTAAGGCAAGGCTCAATTTTCAAAAGCACAGACATGCGAATTATGGAAGTATTTACAATGCTGAGCTACAGAATTAGTACATCTGAAAGAAAATTAAATGGATTTCCCTCAGAAGCCTTTGGAGGTTTTGAAGATGATTGGTAGTTGGTACTTATTTTGTTTAATGATGTATCGTTGGATCGTGCTTATTTGGATAAGTGAAAATGAAATATTCTAAACAAAATCTCTTAACTTAGAATTAAAAATTGATGATTCACAATATTATCTGTATATTTTCTCCCAAATATATATAATTCCCATTTGAAAAACCGTTAGTTTAAAGATCAATTTCTCACACCAGCTAATTACTAAATTAGAATTAATCATTAAATGTATAAATATGTACTATGTAGTTGACTTTGTACGATGACTAAAATCTTGTATTCTGTTTCTATCTCACTAGATCCCTTTCACTTTCAGCATTAGAGAAAGATGCGACTAAATTATATTGTGATGTTGATATGAATAAAAAATGTAGATTCGATAGAAAGATTCTTGTAAGAAAAGTGAAAGAGATCACCAGCAGTATAACTTTTCTACGCCTGACAAAGACCTTTCTTTTTCCCATACCAGTCGACTTATTGAAGATAAAATGAACAGTTTGGCTTTGTCATCTTGTTTTTGTTATTTCTTTTTTCCCTCCTTCTGATGATGTTCATACTACAGACATCTCTATCTCCCGATTACCAATCTATAAAGGATAGTAGAGAGATTTTATTACATATCGATATTTGGATATTATTAGGCTGTTAATGATTACCATAAGATCATATTGCACTTATTATTACAATTACATATTATGTCCATATTATGTCTTACTACTACCATACCGGGTGCTGGTGATGATGGTCGTTGTTGTGTCAGCTTCCTTTTCTACTACCAAAATCATGTCATCTGCCATTATTATTACAACATTTTATTCTTTTTCAACAATCTTTTCCTCCGCATTTACCATGCAGCTTGCATTATTATTGTTTTTACTTGGGTGACTTGGACTAATCATTCAAGTAAAAAAAGAGAGAGAAGCTCATTGTACGAATACAATAGTCAGTAGCAGACCGGCTGTGACTGTTGTGTGCTACCAGTCGCCTTTGAGACTTTTTCTGTTTCTACTTCATCTGGGCATGGATGTAACTGATGTGATGTGGGGAGTAGGAAATAATATGGGGATGAAGTTGAAGAGAGTAAAACGTCTCTCTTTTCTAGTTCACTTATATGAAAATATGCATGTGGCAAAGCCTGTCCTTTATTGTGACCCTTTGAACTAAAGTAAAGTACTGCTAGATATTATATTATTATTTCTTATTCCTATTATCATAATCAACAAACGTGTGTATGTGTTCCTCTTTTCTCACCCACAACCACCGCCCCCACAAACAAACACATTTACTAACTAACTACAGTGAAAACACAAAAGGCTCAAAGTTATCTTGTCTTGAAGAACTCATTTCATTTTCTTTTGAAGGCCCACCACCAATACCAAACACGAACATCACTCTGTCTCTGTGAAAACTTTCCACATAATAAAAACGTGTTACATCACAGAGAGGACATAAGAAACAGACATTGGCTCAAACAAGGAGGAGAGACACGAACAAGGACAAGGAAATGGGGAAAAGTCTTCTTGAAATAGTTGGCGATGGAGACGACGAGAAAGTATAAGAAGGCAGATACATATTAGTATTATATTTTTATACAAGCAACACCGCACACTCAACAAGACAACAAAAATTGTTTGTGTATAAAATGTGTGAGTAAGTGTGTAAGTTTGAGAGAGAAACGAAAACGACTGCAAAAACAGAAGACATGATCGTGGGCACAGATAGCAATTTAATAACATGTATCAGAATCTCACCGAATTACTTGACTCGTATAATATGCAAGAAAATGGTAAAAAAGTAAGTACATTAAAGCATAATAACAAAAATGGGGAAAGCAGAAAAGTAAATGAAGAGAAGTGTCACATGTAAGACGGAACGTTATGAAGAAAACAAACTTTTATTGTACATTGAATGCTATAATGCTATATTTGTTCATTTCATGACAAAAAAGTAAAGTTCAAGTGTTTCAGACATTAAACACGACCATTGCAAGAAAACTAAGTGGAAAAGAAAAATGAATGCGAGAGAAATCCAAAAAGTCAAACTAATCTTCACTGGTAATCTGTGAAAAATAAGGATAAGCATATGCTACCCTCTTCGTTTCTTTCTACTATCCATATGATGATATGATGCTAAACATGAAATGTACTCACTAAACATCTTTAGAAAGACGGAGCAGTAAAAATGTGCCGTGTGCATTTTGGACTTGTGTGTGCTTTTTGTGGGCGCAAGCACGAAAACAAACTTGTCGCCCAATCTGTCTTACATTTCTTCTCTTTTACCACTACTTTGTTTCTAGTTAGCTATTGAGATTGATTTCCAATTGGGGAATTAGCAGGAAGAGAAAACATACTGGAGATTTTTTACTCCTTTTACTTCCAAAATACAGGCAGCGTCCCTGACTTTGCTTTCACTCTATCATCAAGCCATGCCATCACAAAAGATGTACCTGTATATAGGTTTTAGGTAATATGTTCGTATGTGTAAGTTCTGCAAAAGATGATAACATACACACATTAGTTCACCTCCATGAAAGAAGAGATGGCAGGAGAAAGGGGATTAGATTAGATTAGGTATGCATTACGTATATTTACTAGTGGTACAACTACTTACATTCTTTCTTCACATTATTTACACACGCTATTCTCTCTCATTTTTCTTCTTTCTTCGTCTGTGCATTGTTTGCAACATGATGTTTGCCGTGATAAAACACCGTATTGTCAGCCTACATAGGTATATAGACAAAAGGCAATGCGGCACAGATACAAAAACTAGATAAAAAGTCATGAACATTTATACATGCCCTGAATAAACCAACTTTGACGTGGCTTTACCGCATGTGACTGCCAAAAAAGACAAAAACCCAAAACTGCGACACTGTTGTATATAAATGCAATTCATTCACTCATGTACATTTCACTTACATGGACTAGACCAGCACAGACGAAGACAAGTACAAAATGATGAAGATGACGACATGGCAGATGTGTCTGCCTAGCTCACTTTCATTGAACTTTTTTTTCACGATTTTACGTCTGCACATAGGTACTTTCCGTAATGTACTGAAAGTCCAAACTGTAAACCTATATACATCATCTACACAAACTAATTCTCAGCCTTTCTTTTTATGTTTTTTTTTCTTTTAGTGAATATACGGAAACTACAACATTATGTACCTGGAGATATGTAGACTGAAAAATTATACCAGTTTTGTGATCCGCCTGCTCGGCAGTTACTATTCTTCAGTTGACAAAACTTTTTCTCTTCTTCGCAGATTTCTCTCATAGGAAATCAAAAACTCTTTTTCGTTTCTTTTTTTCGGTTCAATCACTCAAAAATATTTTTCATTCGTACTTTGGTGATATTCAACTTTAAGTTTAAAGCACAATAGCAGATATATGTATATTCAAATATGTACATACATAATTTTTCAACTGTGGATCACGTAAACCTATATAGTGTGTTGTTTTAGGAAAGAACAACTAAGGAAAGGTGAGTCATAATATGCATAGCGACCTATTATTCTATATCACATTCTAACCTTTCCTTTCTTTTTTACTTCTTTTGGTTTGATGCGATGAAGAGATAAATGGGAGATCTCACGACCTTAAAGCCCCAATTCCCCGCGGTAAGTTAGCACGAGAATGGTGGAGCAGTAGTGGAGAAGCATCCATCCACTAAAGGTTGTTTTTTGTTTGATGGTGCTCCAGCCTCAGCAGCCACAAACTACCAAGATCATCGTCATCTTCACACCAAGCCATGCAACATCAAGTCGTATGAACGAACACCACCACTCTGTTTTCACAGAGTAAAGTGCATTTGACTTAACCATTCCTTCTCCATTCCACCTTCTTATTTTTTACTAAATTTTTTTTATTCTTCTGTTTCTTCTGCGGAACAAGTGAAAAAGTCAAACGACTACTGTTCTCACTGCAACCCGCTCTCATCTGCTCTCTCTCTCTCTCTCTCTCTCTGAGCTGTCGTCCCAAAAATGATAATTCAATCAGAAATATGAGTGAAATGCTGCAACGATGATGGCAACTATAGTAGTGATTACATATACTAAACCATACCGCACTCGTACCCTCAGTATGTTACAAACCGGAAAGTTGAAAAGTTGTAGAATGGTTGGAGCTGATGATAATATGATGAACCAAAAAAGAGTAGTATGCCTCGTGGTTTCGATATACTCAATTCTCTACTCACTCACAGTCATCAGAGGGTGTCATTTATTTTCTTGTCCCTTTTCCTATTTCTTTCTATATTTTCTTCCATTCCAAGTTTTTCAGATGTGATGATCAAGATGATGGCATTTGTGTGTTGGCACACTCTTGTGAATTCCTCTCATTCATTATTCTTCTTCAAGTTTGAAAATTCATCGTTATGATCATCATCGGATATATACATTGAGATAGAGGTTTAATGTGCGTGGGTATCTTCCAGAGGGACAGAGATGTAAAACGGATGTATGCTTCTACTGGATGGATATTTTGTACATATAATATTCATATTTGGAGAAAACACAGTGGCGAAAGTATGAGAACATTGATGAAAATGATGATGATATTCTGTTGATGATGTGATATGACGAGGATGCAGTGGGTGGCATTAGTTAGTTAGCTGCATTAAATTCATTTCATTAGGTTGTCTCTTTTCCTCCTTCTCTTCCTTACCCATTCCTTTATGCCTTGTGTGGAGGCTGCTGGTGGTGGTGGTGGTTCAATTTTTGAATGTCATTCTGAAGGATTTTCTTCAATCTTTTTGCTGGAAGTTCTTCTCGTTTTGACTTTTCTTGTTCAAAGGAACAAGGAAAAGTAGCAGTGGTGAGTGGTGATGATGATGGTGAAAAGTGATAAAAAGTTTAAAAGTCATCATCAAGTCATCTTGTTCAGTTTTGTTGTAGAGATCGTCAAATATTATTCAAGAATGCTTTGAAAGCATGTACGAATACAGTACAGAAAATATGTACATTTTATTATGTATATTAGTTAAATTAGATAACGAGCTTGTAAGTTGTTAGATACTCCATGAACAAGAAAAGTATAGGAAAAGTCAGTGGTGATAATTAGTACAAAATTTTCTTTATTTCCTGTTGGAAAAAGTCATTTGTAATTTTGAAGAAGAGAAGTTGTTTGACAGGAAATATATATCATTCGTGGGGGTTGACAGAAGTGGCGGTATGATAATGAACAACTGACGAGAATAAAATGGCCATTGCCACCAGGCATATGGCAAATATCTATTTTTAATCGGTATATTTATGATATTTGAAACATTAACTACATTGTAAGCATGAGTATAGCACGTAGGAACAACATCCATACAATCAGTTCAATAATGTTTTACAACAGTACCCCAACATTCAAAATCATTTATGGAAGTTTCGATGTATTTGAAGAAGAATGATGTATCTCCGAAAATCATTTCGTGTGCTGCATTCGATTCCGCACTAAACTCACTTCAACCTTGAAAATAAAATTTCGCTGAGATGATTGTATGTTGTCGTAAATTAGTGGAATAATAAATGAAATAAAGATTTCCTTAATTTGAAGTTGATCAGATAAAATAGGATTTAACTCCATCAGCCGGAAACTTTATGCATTTTATAGAAGCATGTAGACGTGTGTTATAATATGTAGTTATGTGGAACTCCCATTCAAATCAATTTCTTTACTCATTCGATTTCATCAGCCATCTTAAATAATAGAAAATTAAATGAGGTATTGGGAGACAAAGGAAGGAAAACAGGTTCTGTTGGTGTGGTGGTGGTAGTAGTTGGCATTACTCCTTACGTTTTTACCTAGCAGCAAAAAGCAACAAATAACCTACAAGAATGCTTAAACATAAAGAAGCACTTTAACCTTCTGCATTTAGCGTAGGTATGTAAGTATTTATATCTGACAATGTGGTGTTGATGATGATGATGACGGCGAAGATGAGGAATATAATCTACAGTATTATATTTTATGCAGTGCACAAGCCAAAGCTATACCCGATTTGTACATTTTAATTTGCCAATGTCAAACAGGAAATTATTATGAGTTGTTGAGTAGTCTTGTTGAATGTAACTAACTTGTTAGCCAGTTACTGATGCTAATATACTACTTCACAAAAACACTAAGGCATTGTTGGTGATATAACTTTACAACTAGGTGTACATTGAAAACATATTGGGTCTTGTTGTGCTCGTGTTAGAGTGTAACTTAAAACTATACATAAATACTATCAACAATTTTGATGGTGATTTTATACCATATTCTCATTTGACCTTACATCGTACATATAACATAGCTGTAATTTGTTACTTTTCTGCCTTATATATAGTAGAGATTCATCAAAGATGATAGGAATGTCTTCAGGATCATTTTTACCTCCTGAAGTCAACAGTCAGCCAAAAACTGCCCACTAAACAGTGTTAATAAATTACACAGAAATTTTACTGTCTCATCAACATGCATCATCTCACTTCAACACACACATATTCAAACCAACAACAAGATTAAGAGCTGTACCGTGTCCACTTGCATTCCTTCTCATTTATTCCTTTTGCTGATCGCTACATGGAAAATTATTTACAGAGAATCCATCCGTTCATCCATAATACGTAAAATAATTGTATGCATAAAACTTCTAAATAACCAGCCTGGTGTATGCTACTCCACCAAAAAATGAATGAGACGACGGCATGAAAAGTCCAATGAGCAAATCATGTTGTTGATGTAAAAAACCCTCTTGACTTATTGATGAGCTTTCTGTTCTGTGATTCTTCTTATTCAAATTACGAAAAAAATCGACCCAGTCTGTCCACATATCCCATCGTGATGATCCCGTCCCGTCCATATCTTTTTGATTTAAACTCTTTTCTTTTTTCTTTTGTCTTTTCCTTTAACTTGTCCGTCCGTCACATAACAGCAGTAATAATACATGATCACCTTTTATGAATTTGTTGCACCCTTTTTCATCATCAAACAAATGAATCATTTATTTTTGCTTGGCATATCTTCACAGTATATACTGTCCTGCCATATTTTGCATATTGCTACAAGCAAAAACGCCATGTCTGTTTTCATTTCTTTTCGCCACACAGTTCTAATTTGTGGCTTTGACTTTTTAATACAATCATGATGATATTCCGTTTGTTGCTGTTGGTGTCCCCCTCTCTATGTTTTTGTATTTTGTTTTTCTCTCTATGTGATTTGCATGGTTAAAATAACTTTACGTGTCAGTCGATTGAGTTTTGGGTTTGGACGTAGAGAGAAAAATTATTTATTAGTTTGCAACATAAATAACAATAAAAAAGTAGCAAAATGAGCTGATGCTTTATAGCATGTGTAGACATGCATGCCACACCGGCATTCGAAATTTGAAAAAGGTAACATGATTATTTTTATTATTATAAGTTAAACTTTTTCCTATTATTGTAATGCTGATTCCTCGGCTGACGACAATGATGAGTCTGAATGTATCCGTGCAAACACGATTACTTCAAACAATGCGTAAACTGTAAGAGAGAAAATGAACTATGTTCATCTCATCATCAGCATCATCCGCCTCAACTCTCAAAACAAAAAATATACTGCTTTTGCTCTGCTCATCTCGTCCTCACTCAAGTCCACCGTTTGGTTATTTGTTTGCAACACACAGTAGAAAAAATAATCGTACGTACTCCGTCGTCGTACGTCCGTAAAAAAGGACTAGAGAGAATGGAAGAGCCCCACCTTAAGTCATGCAAAGGGAAAAGTCATACTTCATTTTTTCAGTATCATCATCACAAACTGCTATAAATCACCTCTTTTTCTGCCATCGCCATCATTCCCATTGCATTATTACTCACATACTTATTATATATTACGTACATATGTACACACATGGACTGAGAAAGAGAGAAAAAGAGAGACATTGCAATAATAACCGTGTGCTTCTGTAGCCGTTGCCGCTTCTGATACTGCTTGCTCCGTTAAACTATTTGGATCTCTTTTCATTTTTGCCCTACAACAAAACTTGTGCTGCTGCTGCTCACTAGTCACTACCACTACTACTCTGCCGTCTTTCTTTCTTCGTTCGTCCTAACTCAACTCCATCCATCCGAAAGAAATAAGTTATGTCTAAGCAAGATAGAATAGATGTGTGAGCCACATACACACCATCGTCATCATCATCACCAAGAGTCCATAAAACTTGGAACACTTACACTTTATTCTATTTTCTTGTTCCTCTCTCCGTGTACATATACATACATATATACTTTTTACCTTTTCATTTACTGCCACCACTTCTGCTGCCTTTTTTGTATTGTGTGGCATGGCACGTATCGTACGTCGTCTCCTTCTCCGAGAAGACCAAAAAACCGACCGATTACTACGATTACTATTTCTATTGCCTTGCATTATTATTGCTTATATATACATATTACGTACTTCTTACTTCGTCTATTATTGCTGTTACTCCGTTTTCTGTGTGTGTTTCATTTTTGTTGGAAAAACTTTTTCCTATATAGCTAGATGATATTGAGAGAGGGTGTATAGATACATACAATAGCTACTGGTATAAAATGTGGAAAAGAGATTTCTGGGAAATTGTTCAGGAAGCCATGTGTCACCTCCAAGTAGACAGGCAAGCAGATTCGACAGACAGGCTTCACTCATAAATTATCATGATGTGATGTGAGCTTCTCTCTCTCCCGGACTGCTCGGTCCTCTTCTCCAACAACCAACTCGACAAACTTACATATATACATAAATACTGTTTTTTGTGCGTTGGTGGTAGTAGTAAAAGCAATAAGAAAAAAGAAGAATATCTAAGGGCTACACGACAAACACAAACGTTACATCATCATGAATGACTATATATCCTTGGCTGGCTGTTCTGTTGGTCCATATTATGCAAGGCAATGCAGAAGCATCATCATCAGTTGTATAAAAACACAAGTCTTTCTTGTGTCCTCCTTCCTTTTTTCTGCGATCCTCCTGATCCTGATCCAATCTTTCTAGTCATACCATCCATACCACCGACAACAGAGCAGAAAGGCAGGAGGAGTAGTAGCGGTGGCAGTCTTGGTGGTGGTGGTAATAGAAGTAATAGCATTGCATAAAAAGCTATTGCAGGCCATTTGCCATAATATAACATGCACACAAACAATATAAATGGCCAAGCCAACAAAGTCTGTCTTCTTCCCATCAGCACTACATCAAGTCACGACTGAAACTTGCTATTACTTCTACTACATGGGTTTTACTTTACTTTTTACTTCTCGTCGCTACTGCGTAAAGTTTCCTGTGTGCTGTAGAGTTTCCCTCTGCCACTGCTGATATCGCAGATCTATCACAATAATACTTATATATAAAATGGCTCTCCTTTTTTCTACTTCTTTTTCTTTCTTGTTCCATTCTGTCAGCTAGTTGCCATATATTATTTGAAATATATAGCATTTTTCGTCGTTTTGGTGGTGTCCGAGACGAGATGAAGAGCACAGTAGCAGTAAATTTATGTGTGTCGAGTTTTTCAGCTCATCACACACACATACACAAGCCAAAATGCCTGGTGAAGCCTGCTCGCTGGCGAAGTACTCCGTCTACTACCACCACCATGGCCATCATCATCATCTTCATGGGAGGATATAATATCCGTGGTGGTGGTGGTAAAGCTCAAGCGACTAAACTGCTGCTGCTTGGAGCGACCCTCCACGCAACATTGACAATGAAAATCGGTAATGGCAAAAACCTAAAAAGTCATTATCACAAAAACCGCCTGTAATTCTTACTTTACTTAGGTTACAGATATAAATCGTGAAAAAGTGACAGCATACTGACTGCTTGACTGAGCTCTGAATCAAATGGCATCAGAGGCAAAAGCAGAACACTGTACAGCAATAATATTACATTCATCCGTCTCAAACTTTAATATATAACTAGAGACGAGATTTAATATAAGCAGTTTTTAGTTGAGGTACACGTACACACCATAATAGAACCAGATAAAAAGTTATAATATGAGACACAAACGAACTTCTCTCGCTCGTTCGCTCTGGTTTGGATGGATGGACATGCAATAATAATAATAATAGTAATGCTGGTAATAACAATAACAAGAATAAGAGGAAAAAGCCGAAAAAGAATAAATAAGCAAAGAAGTATGTATAGTAATGCATATTACATGTTTATACTTTTGCTCTAGCTGTTTTTATCTGGCGCAATACTAATAATAATAAGAGAGATGAGAAGCAGAAGAATGTTTATAGGTTGGTTTATATGTATGCAAGTCAATATGTGAGTGAATAAGTTTTTTCTCGTAATAAGAGAATGAAAGGAAAGAAAAGAAAGGAATGAAGGAAAGAGCAATAAATTAAAAATCTCAGGGCATTTCTTCATCCCATTCTCAGCCCTCACCAGAAAGAAAGAGAGAGAGAGAGAGATCGACATAATTCTTTGAGCTGCTCATGTCGAACAATAGTCGAACCTACTAGATCATCATGAGCCTACCTATATACCAAAACCTTTGTATTGTACTAATAATATACATAGAGAGAGGTAGAAGTATTCATCATCAAAGTGCCTTGATATATTTATTGAGCATGAACTGCTCGCACACAAATGAATGTACAATACACATATTCATCCTTAATTTTTTCCTACTTTTTTACAACAAATAGTCATTCAACTCATCAAATAAAATATATGGGATTGGGTTCGTTTGCGAGAAGATCACAGGAAAAGTACATAATTTTTGAAAGTTGATGCTGCTACAGCCTACATGAGCTATGGCTTTTCTCGACTTACGTCTCATCATCAAGATGATCACTATCGTGATTACCACCATGATCATCACCAAGATCTCTGAAAGTCATACAAAGCCGTGTATTGTAAACCATGTAGTACAAAAATTCACCAATAAAGACAAAGGCAATATTTCTACAATATCGCTGTAATGTGGGCAAATTATAAAAAAAGGTTTCTGAAAGAAGACACTGATGGTGATCATGATCATCATTGTAAATGATCATTGCTATTGAGAAAACTGACCACCGCGATCATCGTCGTCATCATCATCGTCACAGCTAAGTCTAGGAACAATAGGTAAACCACATATTTACACAAGAAGAAGGTGAATGAAAAGATGCATAGCGCGATGTTGTCTTTAGCGTAAAGAGCACCAGTTAGGGGTAATGTGCTGTTTTGGAGAGTTTGTGCATTACACACACACATTTGAATCTTCTCAATCAATATTCAATATTATTCAATCCAATCCTATAAGTTGGGGTGCCATCCTTTATTTTACATTAGGTATATGCATACGACAAGGGATTTCTTCGTGTCGGTCTTTGTTCCTGTCTCTACTAAACTGATTGTTATACGCTATGGTGGAATAAACATACTTACCAACAGTATGTGGAATACTGCATATTTATGAACGCACGAATAGTACATAAAGTCTGTCCCAAAATAGAGGAA
>JAHZMV010006826.1:0-21226 GCA_027743765.1 Coecobrya sp. COE2
ATGCACAGCCTGTGCATGTTTCTCAAGTTGAGATGCACATCGTTTGCATGTTTCTCATCCTGCATCTTACACCACGATATTTTAAGTACAGTCATGAAAACATAATAAACATATTTTTAGCTAGTCTTAATGCATAGCAATAAGTAAGGGCAGAGTTGGAGAGACAGACGAAATGTACATTGCCAAGAAGTGACTTCTTCCGGTTGTGAGTACAACAATAACAACAATAATAATAATACATAAGTCTTTTCCGTGATAATCTTCCAATTCAGCAGCCAAAGAAGAAACAGACACATCCGTAATGTGAATGGAGAGAAAAAGACAGCCTTATAGTCTGCAATCCAGTTTAGAGTCTTTAGCGAAGCTGCTCTTCCACTCGCCGTCCGCGTCCTCAACTATATGAAAGTAAACCAAGCAAGGAAGGAGCTCGTCTGCTTATTATTTCCCAAGGCAGTTGAACCAAAAAGGAGAAAAAAGTCGAAGAACGTGAAGAATGGAAGTTGAGGAAACCACAAAAAAAATACGAAGGGTTAAAAAGTATAAAAAGGGGAAAGGAGACTTGGCTTGGCAGGGACGCGAAGAAGCGGGAAAAGAGGTGAAAAAGGAGGTGGCACAAAGTCAATTCCATTTTTTCTCTTTTCTTTACATTTATTCTTCTTCTTCTTCGTGCACATACATATCCTTGAGGATTAATAGTTTGATAAGAAAGAAAAGAAGAGAGAAGCCGAACCTCAGGGAAATTCGTTCATGGGGGAATGCCAATCAATTATAATGTACACAGCCATACACGGAGTAAAAATGCGCGTGGTATATGACTTTATGTAGTTGTTCTTCCAGGAACGTTTTCTTTAGCTCTTTCGTTCCGTTATATATTTGTTATTCCGCCTTTCTCACTCTTTCGTTCTTATCATTAAATATTACCGTAAGATTAAGTAACAAGTAATGTTCTATAATGGTATAAAGACTATGTAGAAATACTTTTTTTACTGTTATTATTGTTATTATTTTGAAGGCTACCTCATAAATATTTAGTATCTGCAACCATTTGTTTTAAATTGGACATTGCATACATAATATTATAATATTGTATACAGAATCGCATAATATTTGTACTAGAATGACTAGAAGTTTTCATATGACAACAACTGGTTTTTAAAGTTTTAATAAACAACCAAAGGGCAATTAAAATATGAGTAGAGCTGTCTATGTATGTAAAAATCGGTTAGGTTATCTACAAGCGTCAAAAATATTATTGAAAAAATGTAATAAGTCGGTAGATGGAAACCCCAATGCGCATGCCAAAAATAAGATCACATTCTGTAGATACAATAGAAGGGAAGGTTGATTCACAAGGCATGGTACGCTAACACGCACTAACTGAGTTTACCACATTAGGTTTGTTGATTATATCTAATCTTAATGGGATTTGATACAGGAATATTAACTAATTACTCTAGTTATCTTGACAACGAATAAAACAACCATTCAGTCTTTAGCGTTTTCTGTAAGTGAAAAAGTAGTAGGCGAAAAAAGCGAAGGTGGGATTTACCTCTGCCATTTCAGAGAAAGGAATGTTAATGAACCATAATGCATGCTTCCGGTTGTAACTTGACGAGAATGGGAACAAAAGAGAAGATTGCTCGTAGTGGAGATGGCCTTGCCGTTATTATTACGCCTTTTCATGTCCTTAAGGCTACTTAAGCAAGCATCCTTGTAGAAATACTTGTCCATAACTGACAACCTACAATTTTTATTACACAAGTGAAAATTTTATGATGAAGTTAGCTGCATAATTTATTTACAGGATGACGCTTTCCATGCTCCCTTCTTTATTTATTTCACAATAGCAGCACAGGAAGAAAGAAGAGACTACCCAAACGACAAAGTTGTTGAGGCAAATGAAGTGGGATCCCCGAGATCTTTGGCAATGAATCCTTTCCCCATTTCCAGCTTTCTCTCTAGTGGGAGCTCTCACACGCAAATGTGTATATGTGTATGTCCTTGCTTTCTAAAGCACTCTTCTCTAATGGATTAAGTTTCAAATTTAATATGCCTAGTTACTGTAACTATGTATAAGCCTTTATGCCATACTTTTATTCGCATCATAATTATTACTATTATTATTACTATACAGTAAATCCTTTCACATTTTTTTGGAAATTGCTACCCGTTTTGAATTACAGAGTTCTCAGTATTTTTACTTTATGCTGTCAATGAATTTTCCAGTTTTGCTATGTATTATTACTAGATATGGACGATGTACAAAGCAACCACATTTAGAACGAAACAACAATTTTTTTTATTAAAGGAAGGCATGTTTGTAGTTGAGCAAAAGTTTTCATAATGTGATACTTGATACATAACATATTTACTTTTAGCAGATTGAATAATGCGTAGTACTAGAAAGCAGCACAGGCGAAACAGTAGCTAGTATCGTTTTTATTTGGAGTAATGAAAAATGTAAACAAGAAAATCGGCAGCAAGTGGAATAACTATACATATTTCTATATTTGTATGTTTACACAACGGCAGCAACAGCATCAGAAAAAAACGCGAGATTGAGATTGATCGTACATATTCATCGTGATAATGAAGTACAAGCGCAAACAATTTATTTACTAAATGTGCTAACTTTTGTGCACACCATTCACCTATTGTATGAATTTTGGTGGAGTTTTAATGAACAGGATAGATCGTTGTTTACTTTACCAGTGCTAAAAATAAATGTGTAACAGGATTATGAATTACGGTGGAATGGGTTTATTAAGAGTGGCAGTGAGTGACCAAGCTATTCCGAGTTCAGAGAGTGAGCAGAAAAGGATAATGATATACGTATATAAAGAGAGAACAAAAAGGAGGGAGTATAATAATGTTTGTATAACACAGAAATGGACTCTTTAGACGCTTTTAGGAAAGAGAAATTGGTCTGAACTATGGACAAAGTTTAATTTGAAGAAACGCTGTAGAAATTAAGGAATTGTAGAATAAAGGATTTATTAATGAATAAAACCACAACCTAGTCCAACTGACTTCTTTGACAATACGTCAGAAAAACTAACTGAACTCTCAGACAACTCACCTTATTAAACAATTTTTTATTGCTCCACAGTTGGATCTGTTTTCATACACGAAATTTGGATGTGAATTCAATCTAGTTGCTTTACTAGAAACTAATCAATGAAGACTTTCTATTTTTGAAAGAAGATTTATCTTAAGCTAAAGCTGCAATACTCGGATATATTACTGTTGGAGTGAAGGACGAAATATTAATTCATGTACTGGTTTTGTCATATGTAACCGTCCGTCTGTGCGTCGAAAGAAAAACTGAAAGTTTAATGCTGCAAATAAATTTTAAAATGTTTCAATTATCCTTCACCGGACAGGATTTATCTGCTACTTCCATCTTTCCCGGATTATCTAGAACCTCCTTCATTTCATTTTATCTTACATGCAGCTCGTATTATGTAATAACATTACATTTTACATAATATTGTATGCCTAGCAAAGCAGCAGTAAGATATCTATATTTGCATTTAATTAACAGTAGCAACAGAGAAGATGAAAAACAAATGAGAGAAAATTACTTTACTTTGCCCAATTCCTCAACCGTCTATGCTACAACTTACCTTACATATTATTATCTAGTTTCGTTTTTTGCATATGGTGTAACATGTCTGCAAAACCTAAACTAAACAATAAGTAGGTTATTGTACACAACGAGGAGTCTTTAGCGCAACACAATGTACATAGCGTTTAGGATCACAGATAGTTCAAAGGAGTCTTATCCAAGAATTCTTCTTTGTAGATCCGTTTTTGTTATACATTTTCAAAGTTCACGATCAATAACTGCATGTTCGGAGAGAATTCCGACCATTCTTGCTGTTTCACCTTTTAAAAATATTGGCTCTATGAATTTAATTTGGTCTCAACTTGTAAGATTTCGCCCACGCGTAGTTCAAGTGGTGTAGTACGCTCGGTAGTCAAGACCCTAGTAAGGGATCATATGTGATTATTTTAAAAACAATTTATAGAAAATGCTGCTTTCTCTTTCCTTTTCCCCTGTTAAGTCGCATGCTTTGGTACTCACAGGTACGTGCTAATGTGCTGGCTTAGTATTCTTGTGGGAGGAAGCAGAAAATACGTACGTACGTAAAGTAAGACTTATTGCCTTCTTGACGCACAAAGTACCTCTTTGTTTAGATTGAAGGTCAATGGTGCATACTTACCTGAAAATAAATATCGACACATGAGAAATGTAAACAGTGTCATTCTCAGGCAGCTTTTGCCGTTTGTCAAGCCTGAACACGTTTTTTGTTAACCAAACAACGAGACATATTCTCAAGACGAGTAGCATGGCAAGATATTATGCACTAGTTGAAGACCCAATGAAAACACTATGAATTAGTAATCATTTTTGCTGTTATTAAGTTTAGGTACTTTACACTGATCCATTACATTCACTCTCAGCCAGCCAACTGTTGTCAGCCAACAAGATTTATACGGAATAAACTGACAAGTAAATTTGTGCAATATTACCTGACAGATATTTTGCAACAAGTGAGAAATGTTGGTCAAAATATTAGTAAAGATTAAGATATGATATCGGATGTTTTACTTTCTCAAGCACATGTACCGTTAAACAAAAAAATAAATTGACATGTATACGTATGTATTTATTTCATGTGCTACACAAGTTTGCATATAAATATGTTAGCTAATATTTTGTGTTGCTATTAAAGTAATCGATATCACACCGACTGGACGAAACGAGACGCTGACTAGGGAAATCTTACATCTCCACATTTCTTTTACAAACATTTATAAATCTCCTTGGAACTGCTTTCTATGAAAAAATATTAGAATTTTTGCAGCTTCTTTTCTTCAATGTTTGTCCCTTTAGGCAAGTAAAATATTGTTCTATTGATTGGTATTTACTCTTTATCAAAATTGACGTGTCGTTGAAGAGTCAAATAGTAGTTTCGTGTCATATCTGGTAGATATTTTACTGTTTACTTTGGAAATGTAACGCCTCGCATTGCCACGCTGTGCATGTACATAGGTATACACAATACGTGTTCAGCAATTTTTTCTCTTTTCCCCGTACCTCACAAAAGATTCCCTTTTTAGAATCCAAAGAAACTGATGATAAGTACATAAAGAAGTATTTGCTCAGAAAACCAACATTCACCAGGAACGTTATTTGCTCCCATTGCTATTTTCTCATTCTTTGCAAGTTTCAGATGATATTTTCTTTTATAAACAATTGTCAACAAATATTGATGACCAACATTTGACATTTGATATAATATTAATTTTAATAAAAGCTATAGCACCGTTCAAAGTATGAAAATGCAAAATATGAAGAGAGAAAGTGAATATATATTTTTCTTGCAACTTCCTACGCATCAAAATATGGTCATCATCATCATACCACTCAATCATTCTCTCGACAGAAACTTTCCTTCTGTGGATTACAAAGCAAACAAATAGTATGCCTATAACATAACGGTAGGATGTGGTAAAGAAAGACTGGAAGGCGAAAAGTAGATATTTTCTTGATTCACAATTCTTTATATTAATAGACCTCCTCAGCAAAAACAAAAGCGTGGAAATGAAGTGAAGGAAATACGAAGAATGAAAAGAAGCTATTTTAGTTATACCAGCAGCTTATATGATTCCTATACGCAAACAATATGGTGAAAGTTGCTACAAATTCGTACACACACATAAAATTTGAGACGCAGATTCTGATTCCATGATAGATTGCGGGGGAGGATCCACCTAGTTTGATTTACTTCAAAACAAATGAATTTCGTTAAAACTTATGTGTACTTACTACGTATTAGTATGCATTCTGATTTCCAATACCACCATGTAACCTTTAAAATTTTGAACAAGTAACCTGCTCTAGCCGGTTCAAACTTACACAATTAATATTGCATAAATAGTATGCATTCAAAATACTTGAGCATTTCAAATCACAGTGTGAAGAAAGCCTTTTTCTTGCAAAAACACGACCATACGCACTAACAAGGAAAGCACTTCGGGTGCCAGCCTAGGAACCAAATTTGCATTCTTGTAGATTTCTGAGCGTAGAATTTAATTCCGTGCTCAGTTTACTGCAAAACGCATTTATACAATGTGAACATGTCTTCCTAATTTAAGAATGGAATAATGGAACAGATTTAAAATTCTAGAATTTTAAAAACAACATATGCAATAAAGTGAATGTGTAGATATCCAGAATTAAATAAAACTTTCTCAAAAGTACATTTTACATTTAATGCAAAAACGGTTGAAATTTTTTAAGTCAAAAACTAAAAGTTAGTTTGTAATAGTACAATGTTTAAATTATTGAGTTAATTGGACATGAAATTTGATAGGGAGACAGACAAACGTGGCAAGTACAGACTTGCGTTTAGCATATATTTGATTCCTCCGAACTTGACTGGCACGTCAAGCTCAAACCTGGTAAACGGTAAACCTTATTTTATTTGTACCTTCATTTCTCCACATACTGTGCAATACTTTCACTATAGTCTTCATCATGATCACCGTCTTCACGTGTCGAAGAAGTAGTGGCGGTAGCAGTAGTAAGATCACGAATGAATGAGCAAAGAAACCAGCCCACATAACCGTCGGAAAAATTCAAATATCCTAAGTTATTATTACAACGTACAGCGAAAGGTAAATAGTGGTAGTACGTATAAAAGTAAACAAGGTAAAAGTGGCTCGCCCACCACCTTCACAATATCATTTTTCAACGTAACGCAATATTATTTCGTTTTTCCTGCTCACAAGTGGTTGAAAATATGGGCATACCCATTTACTCCGCACATACACACACCACACATCTTTTTGTGAGAAGAACACACTATTCACAAGTTAAAAGATAAGGACGGAAAGGTGATTTTGGCAAGGTGATTTATTGATTCAAAAAAGCTTTTCTTTTTTTTCTCAATATTTCCTCTGATGTCCGTGTACTACCAGTTTAGTAGGAGTAGTAGCATTTCTACAATAAAAGTCCGCTTCAATATAAAAAAGTACGTATTACCGGTATGCATAAAAAAGTTTTATTTGCAAAAGCTGTGTAATATGCAAGCATCCTAAAAACTCCTCGACTGCTCAAGATGTGGGTATGGGTAAAGAATTTTGAATATGAGCACCTTCTTCTTCCTCCTTCCTGAGGAGATGCATGCATGCGGTGTTGTGTGTTAGCACTTTTCAATTTAATCTAATCCTTTTCCCTGAATCGGGGAATTTGAAAGGATGGAGAAGCCGAAAAAGAAAAGAAACTGTTCGAATGGAAGAGAGGACACAGATGTAACTTTAATATGGCAACGATTACCCCAAATACTTATATTATATACTTTTCTTTTTAGGTATACATATATGCTTTCTCGTTTCACTTCAGAGGGCAAAAAAATAAATTTTTTCCTTCCTCCTTATATTTTTCCGGGTGGCGTGTATCTCTCTGTATGTGTGCTATATTTCCTATATAAGTTATATAATATCATGATGCTCACTCATGCACCCGCTAACCTTTCTCATTTCATAGGAAAATCCTTCAAACTAATATCTACGTACCACGAACATATTTTTTTTCTCTGCCAGTCAGAGATTCAATGGGAAAAACCAAAAGGGAAAAAAGAAATTATTGCTGTATCAGGTGGTACGATAATGGTGATGAAACCAACATTACTCTTTTAATTTTCTAAAGAATCACTCTGAAAAGTCAATACACTCTGGTAATGAAAGGGCAAAGAAACAGAAAATAAAATCTTTATACATGCAAACACTATTAATTTTTTTAAAGAAAAATAATAAGTATCTTTTGTTGGAATGGTAATCATTTTCTGTTGTCATTTTGAAAGGAAAGATATCAATGAACGATGATGATGATCATACGAGATGATACAGTCCTACAGGATTACTTACTTTATAATAATAATAATAATATAAGGTATGCTGTATATGCATGGATTTTCAGGAAAAAAACAGACAAAATAGATATGATATTTTTGCGAATGGAGAAAAAGGAATTTCACGTTTGGTTGGCTTTTCTGTTAAATCTCTTCTCCTTCTTGGTCTCCCTCCCCCTCTTTCTGCAAAGCCTTTTTATGATTTCTTTTTCCTTCCTTTTTTCCATATTCACGCACCAGTAATGTAGGCTCAAGTATGTAAGTAGGCAGCATTGAAGAAGGTGAGTAGTGAGTAGGAAGAAGAAGAAGAAGATATTGGATGGCAGGAAGATTTTGACGGTAGCTAAATATCAGCCTCTTTTCTTTTTATTTTGTAGCGAGTACTTACTTTATGGGAATGTGGTCGTATTGCATTACAATCACATTTGTATTACATTATATTTTAATACAAAGGATAAAAAGTACGTGATGAATGTATGTACTCTCATAAGGAAACACGATACACCCACATTATCATCTTCGTATCATATAATGTCAATGATGCAATGACATTTCATTTTTCCTAGCTTCCAGATGATATTATGCAAGTTTGTCAAATCTTTTCTTGTGAAACAATCTAACAAAAATTAATCTTAAAAGAACAAAAGTATTCCCAGTTGTTTTTCTCCTCGTTCTGAATATTTCATCAGTGAGTAGGGATACAATAAATTTTTACCACCGAAAATTTCGTTTCTTTCCCTACTGATATAAAAGTATATAGTAGTAGATTTGCAATGTAAAAGGAAAGGAAAGCGCCGGATGTATAAATTAACTGTCTACTAATGTTCATACATTACATAAAAGTAGGTACTAAATACACAAGATTACTCTATCAGCAGTCATCTAAATATCACGGATTATATGTATAGCTCACCTCTCTCCAGCTTTCTCTCTTTCATCTTGCACAAGGCAATAAAATATATGGGTAGCCGACCCCGTGGCGGTGGAAGCGGTAAGTAAGTATAACTATGTATTTTAAAGTACTTTTTCGCTTCGTACGTGTTCTCTCTCACACACACATACTCACTTTCTCTCTCTCTCTCTCCTTGTCTCTGTTCACCAGCAGAAAAAATCTGTTTTAGATTTTTATGTGCAGGAAAAATCAGTTAAAGTAAAACCACCTTATAACCCTTCCGCTATTACCTATTACTAATGCTGCTGTCCTTCCCGTTGTACGTCGTTCGTAGAAGGCTTGAGTAGATTATACTGCAGCTTGCTATTATATATGCTACTCCCAAAAATAACAATACTCCCAAGTGAGTTCATGTGTATGCCCCATTGGGCTAATTTAGTTTTTTCTCTTCTCTCTCCCTTATTTTTTCTGCCTCTTTTTTGCTAGGTTTAGATTTTAGATTTGTTTGATTAAAAGATATGTACGCCGCTTTTATCCATACGCCCTACCTTGAATATTGGGTAGACGTTATATAAGCTGAGGATAAAAGCTTTCTCTTTATAACTGCATCTAATTCTTGTTTAAAGTATAATGTGCTTCATAGACATCGTCGTCGTCACGGCTCATTTCGTTTCTTTTTTCTTAAATATCTCTTTCGTTTTTTGATTCCCTTTTCCGAGAAATCTATCTGGGCTGTGGAGTAAAAGAAAAAAAAAGAAAGGGAAGGAGGAGACGGCCTAACAGAGCTCACCTCCTCCTTCAATAAATATTATTCTGACTTTCCTTTCTACTTTCTTCTTCCGCCATTATTAACTGCAGCTACTACATTTATAGAGTACTGCAGCTACAACTCCCATGACTAAAACGAAACATGGTTTTAAAAAGTTTTCTAAAGAGACAAACCGACACGAATTAAATTTATATTTACTGAACATGCAGCCACCTACTTACCCACATGAAATAAAATGGAGCAACAAATATTTTGAAATGGTAAAAAAACATAAAAAATGGTTGTGGTTGGAGGAGGTCATGTCTCTGTATAGCTACTGGAGTTGCTGGTGTAGAATTTTGCAAAAAAAATTCTACTTCTCCAGTGAAGTAACACTGCTCGATATTTATTAGAGTAAAAAAAAGTGTTCTAACTGTAAACTAACTATGGATAGATTACTGTGTAAGTAGGCAGCTAGTGTTTCCGTTTCTCGGTCGGTACATAATATTCAGTGAGTTGTACAAAACCACTTTATAAATGTCAAACAGGTTAACACAAAACATGCACACTGTAATGCCACGTACGTTTGTACGGATAGGCATCTTTAAATGTAATGGGAAGGAATTGGGCAAATGAAAAATGAAGAGTAGGTAGTGTTTTTTTTTGAAGTAGCAGCAGCAGCGTTTCTTTGAGAAAGCTGCGGCTATTCTTCTAATCGCAAGTATTCATAATAAAAGTCCTCATCCCCCTCTTCTTCTTGGCATGATAAATTTTATGATTCAACTCTTTTTTAAGTTTTTGTGTGCAAGCAAACGAATAAGTTGGAGGAGGAGGAGGCAAGCTGACTCCATTTTCCTATGACTTTATTGCTCCAGATTTATTTGCTCATCCGTCTTTTTCCTCATTCCCTCGTTCACGTTATACATTTGTTCCGTGTATGTATATTTAGAGGACATATTATAGCCAACATAATAATATATTATTATGAGCAAAGTAGAGAAAGCAAACGCAGAGGGCCAAGATGGAACAACCTACAGTCGAGTCAGTAAAATAACGATAAAAGTTTCCGTAAAGCATAATATTCCATAGTAATTTTAAATTTTAATGTGATCCATCCAACTATCTATCTATCCATCTGTGTGTAGTAGTAGTAGTCGTTGTCGTATGAAAAACAAGTCTGAAAACTAATACCTATCTACTCGTGTATAACTGGGGGAACAACCTGGAAATGATACTCACTGGGAAATAAATTTGATATTTGATCCTTCTCTTCCGTAACAACGGATATTATTTTACTTGCCCTCTTCTTCAAAATATGCACGGGACAACCACTTTTTGCACGACGATCCCAAACATTTTTTTTATCTTTTTGGAAATGGCTAAAGGAAGCAGTCAACTACTTTGAATTTTATTAAAAACTTTTTCCCTTTCTCTATTACATTGCAGCGTCCTTCAACCTTTTTCAATCTCGTATCTGCTTCCTCCTCTCAAACTGCTCCAGGTAGTAATATTATTAGGGTTACTACTTAGAAGCAAAGGCTTTAATAGTGGTAATAACATAAAGGTTGTGGACCAGCCACTTAAACAGTTTTTTTTGAATAAGTCGTTCAATTCATTTAGTAGTGTTCATTCACTCACAGAGACGCCTCTATTGTTTATAGGACAACCGGGGAGAAAACGAGCATTTGAGAGCCACACAGCCACATTATGAATGACGACACGACTATCGTTTAACCGTCATGCAATCACCACGATATGATATGACCGTAATTTCCATTTTCATTCGGCGTACCGGAAAAGTTTCATGTTCAAATTAAGTCTTGCAAAATTCAAATTTATTACAGCATTGAAAAAGTGAATTGGTTTATTAAATTTCTTCATAGGAGACAGGGAGAAGCTCAACTAAAAAAGTTACTGTCGCAGTTAACTGGCTGGAAAAGGGGAGAAAGTAATTATTATTGAAAGAAGGTCATCATCATCGGTACCTGCCTGTCAACCTCTCTGCCTGCTGTCTCCTTGGAAATATACACTGTGTAAAACTGTGTAGCGCCATTCTGTCTGATGGAATATTGCAACATGAAAACTGACACATTCAAGTGACTTTTTATAGCTGGCCTTGCACGGTACTTGAACCAAAAGGGATCCTATTAAAAATTCAATGAAACTAAAAGTTGAAACAACCTTTTCTCCTAACTGCCTAGTAACTGGACTGTATTTTTGGAACTGCCGGTCTTCCCGTGCTGACCTTGCATCATCATAACCAAGTACGTATATATGTGTTGTGAGAGCTTTTCCCGAATGTGTTTTTATTTATTCTGGATCTTTTTTATGATGCTATATTTACTCTAAAGATTAGCGGAGAAGCATAAAAATTATCGCTAACAATTCATTGAGAAGAAGAGCTCGTTTCAATTTTGGATTTTTATACTTTCTTTGAAAACTTTTCACTCAATGTTGAACGCCAGTGTAGCGTGTTGTTCATAGTTTGTATTCATCTTTCCCACATTTCTTCTTATTCCTTTCAGCTTAAATTTCTGCTACTAATGAAAGAAGAATATATTACATAAGTAGCAGTAGAAAAGTGTTGGAAAAATTATAGAACAAGCATTTTCCCACAGTCACATGTTCCATTGTTCTCCGAGTAAAGGAAAGTAGAGTATAGTATGAAGGAAAACGAATAGGAAGGAAAAGTTGAGAAAGTAAAAGCCAAGAAAAACGAAGGCATGTCAAATCAAGAGGAGAAAATGTGGAAGAGGAACAAGGGAAAGGAAACAACATCAAGTGAGTGAGATAGGAAAAAGGAAAAACTGGAGGAAGGAAAGAGAGAAAGAGAGAGTATAAAAACGAGACAGAATTACGTGACAGGAAAGCAATAATTCCTTCTCTGGAAGTATTATTGTTTTTGGGGTACACCAGTTCCACTACTGGTGCGGTGCGTGTAATTAAAGTGGTTCGTGTGGGTTACTCTATTTCAAAGTGATACTCATTCATTCTCTCTCACTCCCAACTTTGTTTTGTTTTCAGACGGACGTGGAAACAAAAAAAATTATAATAGCACCCTTCCTGTTTTCATATTATGAAAATTTTTGGTGCAAGTACGATGACAACTGGTGCTGCTATTGGATAATAGCTGTTCATGACAATGAAAATTATAATGATAAGCGGAAATAAGTATATATGTATAAAATATAAAAGTACATAAACTTTGTCCACACATCATTAATATACTTACTGCCATTACTAACGTTACTAATGCATCAAGATAAGGATGAAAAAAATTGAAGCGTGAAAATAAAGCCATAATTTTTATCGCTGCTTGCATAATTATTATGCATTGAATTTTCCACAACATTGTTGAGAATGCATTCTTTCATTTTTCCATACAAAACCCACAGCACAACAACAAAAACTCTCACAATCATCACATTATAACAATGCAATGCTTTGTGACATTTCACTGCTGAGATAATACAAAGTGAAAATTAATTGCTAAAGAGAGGAGGAGGAGGAAAAAGGACGGCAAGGCAAGGCCAATGTATAAGTTCATTCTTAACTGCTCAACTTCACAACAAATAGAAGAATGCATGGCAGATTTAGTAGATATGCACGCAGCCCTAGTAAGATTTTCACGGATGAAGTAGCGGAAGCTTAACATGTTTGTATAAAAAAAGTTTTTGTTGCTACAAGATGATAATTTACTTTAGGCTCATGACTCATCCCTCCACTAACAACGAAATCAATACAAAACTGGCAATAACACAAAGCACTAAAAACTCAGATGACCAGTAGACCATTAAAATTAGTACCTTGCAATTCTTACAACCCGTTTTTTCTCTATATAGGTATAGTGAAAGTTGCCAGTCATGAACAGACAAACAAAGGATTACTGATAAAGCGCATTCCAGCTGTGCTCTGCGAACTATGCACTGCCACTACAATTGCTACCGATGCTACTTTTATCCAACCATTCAGCTTTTTTTATACAAGTGGCTAGGGAAAGCTAAATTAAACACATTCATTGCCACAAACTCTTGAATAGTTTTACTTTTTTCTTCTGACTGACTTTTACAAGGAAAGAGAAAGAAATAATGTTTTTCATGCAATACTGTTTTGGTGGAAAGGAAAAGAAAGTTCTCTGTGCATTCATCCACCACTACTTTCTTCCTTGCGGACGGACGGCAGGCAGGCTATTACATTACTAAAAACTCGAACAAGAGAGTGTATCACGTGAATGTATATACAAAAGCTGTCTTGTTCACTATGACATTAATGACATACAAAAGAAAGTGGGAGATGGAGAGAAAGAAAAGAGACAAATATGCAATTATAGCTGGGATGTTTTTTTTCTGGATTGCAAAGTTTTTTTGTTAGCTCATTGTGTTCCATGAATCATGAAGGGAGAAAAGAAAGAACCTTTTTATTATTTTGTCTTTCCTCTTCTCCCCATTTTGTTGTGCCCTCTCTCTGTCTCTGTCCTTTCAAATTATTTGCACTTGTCAAGCCAATCAAACACACCAAATTCTTTTAAGGACTATCCACTTTAATAATAGTTAGCATGTTCAGTGCTACGGCACTGTGCTATGTGACATTTATAGTGAAGGCTATTAAACGTAAACGTGTTGATGATTGTCAGACACGAAGAATGTTTGGTTTAAAATAGATTTTACAGACAGAAAAACTTGCTGCTGCTGAAACATGTATTGTCATTTTGACATTTCTCTCACAGCTCATAGACAGCAAGTGTTCATACTTTTACGCAGCAGTCAACCTGTTTATGTTTGTCATTTCTGGGAAATTTCGTACAAAAACAAACTTTTAATTGTTATGAGACGCACAGAATATGCGTGTGGGATTGACAAGAACAATAAGACAAAATAAACTTTATGTTGCTAAACTAGCTTGATAGTCTATTATTATGTTTGTTGATATGACAGAGGGAAATATTTTGTAAACTTTAAAATAGTATATCAAGTAGTTGTTGTTGATGATTATTTTTGCTTTCGTGTAATATCATGCAATCGGGTTAATACCTAACCCAATATGCCAACCTTTTTATGCTGCCATTATATAATCACAGGATTCTTAGTTTGTTTCTTGTTATCATTTACATTATTAAAATATCTGTATAAAACAATCCAAAACATTTGTCTATTAATAATCTCGCTTTATTAACCAATTAGTAGAAAATTATGAGGAACATGAAAAATATTAATTAAATGTAAAAATAAATGTAAAAATAGTATATACATACTTGTATATAAATATATTATGTAATTTCAGTAGTTGTAACGTAACACCTCTCAACCATATTTCTTCATCTGTACTTCAATCAATAGCTGTTTCTTTTTTTAGTTGATAACAAAAAGCCATTGGAAGTCAAGATATTCCTATCCACGTCAGTGGCATCAGATTCGTCGTCTGCTTCATAGTCTTTTTCGGTAGGATTCCATCGACGGTCGTTCCACGGTTCATAGACGAACCTGCCGAGGTATCGCACCTGACCTGGAACAGGTTTGGGATGATTATATCCTTCAATTTGCAGACCCTTCATATAATCTAGCAGTTTTAATTGGCCGCTTTTGTCCAAAGTTTGCCGGCCTGAAAGTAGAAAATTACGAAGTAATGATTTGAATTTCAACACTATTAATATTCATTATATATTATACAATTCTCTCTCATTCTTATGAAATGTGTAACTTACGATGCTGACGTTTTCGGGTTACCTCACCAAATCCCCAGCGGCCAGTTGCGCAATAAATACTCCAACGAAATTTTATGTAGGTCCATGCAATCTTGTACATTATCATTGTACGAACCGTTTGCATACAGCTCACCAAGCAGCAACTAAAATGTTTCGAATAAAAGGTAATGTCAAAATACTTTGATATTGTGCATAAATAAATGGTTCAAATTTGCAACTGCTGCTTAATTGGTATTATAGCAATTACTGCTGAAAATATCCTGGCTCAGACATTTTGTGCACTTACATAACTACTTTGCTGTAGATAAGAAACAAGTTGATGGGTTGTTGAATTGGAGGCATTATTGTAAAAATGTTATACAATGCCATGAATAAAATTCTCTTTGATGTTGGAAATAGATTTATGATTTTTTGATTTTTAAGGATATATCAAATGTCGGTTCTAAACAGTAACTTTGGAAATGAATTGTAGAATAAATATTCAGAAATCCTTTCCTAAAGTCAGGCTATCAACCGTCAGATTGAAAATAACTGGATGTACGGTTGATAGAAATAACCTGAACTGAATATTAATTCAATGCTTTGTGCTGCCTGTTGTTACACTGTCGAAGGTTAATTTGTGTCGCTTATTTTATAGATTTTAATTGCTTTGTTAATTTTAATAGGTCAAGACATCACAAACTGTTATTGCATTTTACCAAGAATTTTATATACGACGAACTCGTAATATGACGTTTTTACTGACTTATGCACTAAAAACCTATCGTTAACGTGAGTTTCCTCCTGTTATTAAGTTTTCAATTAGCCATAAAGTTGACAAAATTATGACGAGGATGTGGCTTGATGACTTACAATGCATTGTTTTGGTACATTATTTTCGTAGAACGTCCATGAAATGTAATACAATAGCCATTACTCCGTCACCAACCAAGTGAAATAATGAATGTAATAAAACTGGTAATTACTATATTTTGTCCTTTTTAATTTGTCTGTTGAGTTGGCTTCTTCAAGTAGATCCACCCATCCATTACATTGGTTTTGGAATCTACACCAATAAATCCTAAATTACTGTAATATCCGTCTCAGACAAAAACGCCAATACAGGAAAAGCATTCATTATAAAACTTCTGTACATGAGCCATCATTTGCATAAGATTATTTTATTGACAGTCCAAATGCAAACGATTGCATTTCAGACTACTCTGATTTTGCTTGAGATTGAATGGATAATAAATTAAAAATAATACGCTCATGAAATCCAATTAATGTAAATTTGCTTATCGCTAAAATAGATTTGATATGCATTTTATCAATGTTTAGAAGATGACTCTGACTGGTAAATATACTGGTGCACATTATTGGTTGTATGTGCTACCATAATACGATGATATTTTAGCAAGAACTTTGAAAGGCAAGAAAAGGAAAATTTGAAAAGTAGTATTAAATAAATTCCAAGAAATTATTAAAATAGTGGCAACATTGTACGGGATCCAGTCTGTAAGAAAATAATGTTAACATGTACAATCATTTATACATTGACTGTTGTCCTGTCAACTCAATGTGTCCTCACTGTGTTAAATCGGTACCTCATAATGTAAATTTTATTATAAATGACAGCAATTTTGATGAAACTTTGACTTGTTTGAAAGATAAGCTTATAATGTATATTTGGAACAATCATAATATTTCCACGCATTACGCGTTGAACTACCTACGTAATTAATTTAGTACAATAAGTGAAGAATATACAAAGGGCTGATGGTTGTGACATAGTAGCTACGTGTGTATTATTGCAATTAGCCGGGTACTAATGATATTCTAGTGATATTGAGTATCCTCTTAGATATAGCCTGCCTGAACATCCGTCTGTCCGTTAATTTTCAAGTGGAATCTGGTCTGGCATTATGACAGCCATCTCCCAAGTAAAATTACATAGCTATTTTGTAACCGATTTAGAAATTTATTTCAAATCTGTCACAAATATTTTGTGCGATACCATACTTATAAATACTACATATGTACATGACATCCTTGTAGTTTCCCATCTTGACACAATGACTGAAAACAATGGAAAATGCTGGCAACAAATTCTAAATAGAAGCATTCCAATCTATTTTCTTCCTTCTGCTACACTATCGCCCATCAGCGCCATGCCACCACCACCCCACGATGATCATGATTTTCATCTTTTCATCATCACTCAAGCTTCTCCGTGTACTATTTCGCAAAGGCGCATATTATTACTGCATATTATTTACTGATGCCACAACCGTTCCTCATGCTATACAGCGCTCGAGCTGACACACGTGTGTGACCATATCAGGTAATCGAGGAGAAACGCGTGCTTCCACAGCATCTTCCTTTACATCTCATCTCATCGGATTCACTTTTTAGTTCTTTTTACTCCACCTCACTCACTAGCAGGCCGACGACGAGAAAAGAGAAGAGGCGGAAAACAGAGAGAGAGAAAATAAAATGCAAAAATGTTTCCAAGCAAGCCAAGAGCCAGAGAGCACCACATGTTACCTAAGTACGGCACACAAACTTCTCCTCGCTCGACAGTCCATCCAATCGCATTCGTCAGTTTATATTTATAGCTTGTAGTAGAACATTGGTATGTGGTGGTGGCAGTAGTAGTGGAAACAGCCGTGATAGTAGTAGTTGTAGTAATAGTAAAATATTTAAAGCAGAAGGAATTTCAGGGGGAGGCTGAGAGTGTGCAATGTTGAGAATGTGGGACGTAATGGAATTCCTCTCTCTTTCTCTTTCACTTCTCAAACCGGCAACGGTATTTCTTTCTGCACACCAACAACTAGCCGACCAACCAACTCGCTTACTCATTCTACTCACAAGAGCAGAGATATAAACAGAATGCTTGTAGAAAATGCATTTCAAACATTCCACTTGATTATTACTATTTTATTATTACTACTTATTACTTATCATACATTTTCCCTACTTTGCGTTTTGCCAAGAATAAAAAATGCAACAGAGTATTATATAGGAGTAGTCGTGCTGCTGCTAGTAGCGGCTTCCAAAAAAATCATGCACTCCATCATCATTTTTTTAACGTTGTCAGACATTCTTCACTGCTGCATAAAATATTTGTGAGTTAGAAAAATCTAAATTCATCACAAATGACATCTCCATATTATACACATGTAGTACTAAATAATACAGACAGACAGCCACACAGGTTTGTGGCCCCGTACTTTTATGTAATATGTGTGTATAAAGAGTCTAAGGTGATGTGTCCATTGAGGTGGAAGCAGAATCTTGGGAAACAGTACACATGTCATCATTATCATCAACCCAGACATCTTCATTACTCGGTTTATTTATTATATCATATTGGTCTTTCTTATGAATTTGCCAATGCCTCTGCTCCCGCTGTCATCATGATATCATTATTCCTTTTCTCGCGCAGTAACAAACGCGTAGTTTTTTAGAATACATGACTGACTGACAGAAAGTCGGTTAGAGATCAAGAGATCCACTTGAGATTCCAATGTGACCATAAGGAGATTCCCAAAACATCGTCGAGTGGTAAACATGTCTCTATTATTCTTCTCCTTCGTTGTAGACAGCAACGAAGTAAGACGTAGACAGGTTTGTTCTCTTTGACCAACGTAGTATTTTGTAAACGGAAAGGAAAAGGAATGCGACGTAGCGGATGGATCAGTAAATTTCTACACTAAAATCTACTCCGTTTTCCTCTCATCCAAGTGAAGAGGAAGGAAGGTTAGATTGAAAAAATATCTAATCCTGTACAGACTCACACATACATTATTATTACTCATCCTCTGCTAATAATGGAGGAAAGACCAACAACCCTGTATATATAATATGCAAAGGCATGAGAACACAATTGAATTGGGAAATTGAGTTTTTCGTGTGCAAATTTCAATTTAGCATCTCAGCAAAATTGGTTACATCATTATTATTATATTTCCAATCTAGACGGTTTTCATGGTATTTTTTGTCGTCGCTTCCAAAACCGTCACACCTTTTTCGTCGACAGGTTTTCGGGATGTAGAGAGAGAGATGCATAGGATGATGATGATGTTCGGCTGTTGTAGTAATAACAAAAGCCACTAGATTCCTTGATGGAAGATTAATGCGGGGAAAATGAAAAGAGAAGTTGCTTGAGTGAAATTCAACTGAAGAAAAAGTGAGAAGCGACCCGAGTGATGTATAGACATCCATCGTGCGCTCCGTTGGAATATCTGTCTTGTTGTGTAATGCTCAACAAACTATTTTTATTTTAGTCGGTAATGCAAAAAAGGGAGAAAGGTAAGAGAGTGCATGTAAAAACCTATATCACCGCTTTCCTTCTTATTTTATGAAAAAACTGAGGAATGCAATGCCAAATTCCGAAACCTTCCTTCTTTAAGATGCTCTTTGAGTGAGAGTAGAAGTGCCGTTTTGAGGGAATATCATCACAGTCTTGCTCGCGGCCTCGTAAAGAAATCCAAGAAATGACATAATCAACTATACCTGCGTTAATAAACCTGATGTAACAAGCGTTCATTTTTGAAGGTTCGTGGTAGACGATGTTTATTTTGAGAAGTCGCTTTGTTTATATGCAATGACCAAATATGCACTTATTTAGTACATGTTAAAATACTGTAATATGTCATTCATTCAGCCTTCTTTACTATCACTTTTCCGACAGTAATTTAATCAGGAATTTTGTTACTAGTCACGTTTTAAAAAAGCTAAAAAAATATCTCTCTTGAAATAGGTACCTTTACTTGCATACAAATCAATACAGTCAATTCGAATGATCAGCTTTTTACAGAGCTAAAACCGTCATTTTTTCGCTCATCCAAGCAGTATTTTTGGCCATAAAACCACGCACATGGGGATGTTATTACTTATAAAAATAGATCAAAACACTCCGACCATAAAGAGAGTGAGAGGCCATCAAAAGCAGCATCAGCAGCAGGAGAGCACATTCCATTCATAACTAGAATTTTTTCCTCTTCCTCCATCCTCCTTCTCCTCCTCCTCATCTCCGCCACAACGATCATCGTCCAAAGTACATCATCGTCGTCGTTTTGGAGGCTGTGAAGGCGACAGTTCTAGGAAACCAAGAGAGAAAAGGACAAAGAGCCGTTTTCCAAGTGGAGCACAGAGAACTCCCGAATTACACAGCTACCATCACCATTCACCACATTGCATTATCATTTTATTGACAATCTTTTCAGCTCAACAAATGGTCCACATTCACAATGTATACGCAGATAGGTACATCCATTTATATACAGTCTTGTTAGTGGAAAAAGCTTGAGAATCCACGACTTTTACGTAAGTTTGCTCAAAGGATCATAAAAATACTGACAAATGGAAAAACTTTAAAAGACAAAGAGTTTGTAAGCAATCTCTTCCCCATAATAACTTACCCTTTCTCTGAAAATAAAATTCATGTTAGATTTTATTAAAATTGTAAATTAGTCTGGTAGTACTTCCTGCTAAAAACCAGTCTCAAGGAAAGTGATTGACGATTTTGGAAATTGCATAAAAATAAATGAATAAATTTGGTAGCTACTCTCTCAAGCAAAAAGGTAAAAAGAAGTGGTAAAATCGTATTATGTATTTGTTTCCCATTTGATGTTGCAATTCCATTTCCCTATCTTGACTTGACTGAAATTTTATATTCAATGGAGAGAAGGAGAAAAAAATGGAACAAAGGTAACTAGATATATAATACTAAATAGTTATATTGCCATAGAGATATGAACAAAAGGCGTAATTGAATTCAGCGGAAATTATTAAGCAATAAAATGTCGAGTCGCCAAACGACGCATTTATACGCTTTGTAGAAGAACATAATATGTTGTAATGCCCGTTTCTTGGGATTGAGTAGACCTGTAGAAGAATTTGTAGTAAAAGAAGAATTGTGCAATTTCTGAAAGCGTTATATGAGAATCGAATACACAGTGACCACTAATAAATTGGCG
>JAHZMV010006827.1:0-10274 GCA_027743765.1 Coecobrya sp. COE2
GGGTCTCAACGTCTTGCACAGAGGTCTTAACTACCTAAGGTACCTGTATACCAAATTTGGTGTGAATCGGTCAAAGGGTATTCAAGTTATAGCGTGCACAGACAGACGGACAGACGGACAAACAAACTAAAAGCATAACTACGCTAAATCGTAGATTCAGCTACGTAATAAATATAAATGGGTATACAGAATGTATATACAACTACCGAGCAAGTTTTTTATTTGAGCGATGATGCGACAAGATATTTCCTTATTAAAGTTAAACTGCCTTGTTTACTTGTCATTTATTACTTGTTGGACGAGCACTGCTCTGTGAGCCTGCCTGCACCCTAAAAAAAAATTTTACATGTGTTTTGTTGCATAATAATTCGCTATAAAAATCAGTCATAAAACGAGAAAGAGATATGTAGGCGCTTTTATACATTATTGCCACTTTATAGAACGACTTACACCACACATATCACCCATTTTTTTTATCCACACATTTTTGCCGGACGCCAGATTATCTCGTGGGCAAACACTACCAAAAAAAAAGTTGCTATGGACTTCTTTCTTTCTCTGCCTGCTCAAGTTATAGGATATCAATATCAACACGACGTACTCAATATCATTATGATTTCATTAAGTCAAGTGCTCTTGATAAACTACAACTTTTTTTGGCTCTTGGTCTGCTTTCACATTCTCCATTAGTCTGGAAAGAGGAAAAAACGGTTTTTGTTTGCTCTACTGACTCAAGTGGAAATCCATTCAGTAGGGAAAAGCGAAAAAACTTTTATAATTTCTTTCGTATATTTAGACTAGAGACGGGTACAATAAATTAGCAAGTTAATTTACACACTCTCTAAAGTTGCGTTTTAACCTCTCATATGAATTCCAACAGCGTACAATCTAACAAGCTGTGTGGAGCAATGCTCTCTATTTTTTAGATTAAAAATGCAAAATAGACGATTTTTATTACTTGTAAGCCTATTGACTTTCATTGGAAAATAAAAGGGAGCGCTGTATATTTTTTTATAACGATCACACCTACGTAAAACCACCTATACATCTCAAAGTAATTTAGGTCACGTTATTTTATAAAAAGAGCTAACTGTTCTTTTTTTTCCTTCACACCTTTTCATTAATCATTTATTAGTTTAAAAAACCATCGTTGGTTGTTGTCGGTCGACCTCCTTGTCACCTGTCGCCTTCACCAAAAAAATGAAATAGATTTCTACCACCCCGGCTCTTGTTCAATGAACAATAATATAATCAGCACATCAGGAAATAACTGGTTAGTTATTAAAAAGCAACAGGAGCAGCCGTGGTTTTGATGCAATTTGAAACCTCAAAACCCCCTACAGCAGGAAATTAGATTTTTTTTTGTCTTGTCTACTTATCTCAATTCTGAATGGCATTATCATTTTCACCTCTCCCAAAAATGCCATACCGTTATTATACACCGCGCGGCAATCTTAAATTGCCCCTTTGTGTCAAGTCTGTCTCTGTAATCTAATATGAAATTGTAAAACTTTTCAAATCTATTTTAAAGTTTAATGGTACCGGATGGACTCACAAAAAGTTTTTCTTTTTTGGTCGCATTTCACATTTCACCTTAATGAATGGTTTAGAATGAGATGTGACGTATATAAAAACTATCTATCAGACACGACCATGGACCGCACAGAGAAGAGGACGCTCCTTTTTTTATGGCTTGTTGAAAAAAAAAGAAGATGCGTTGCGTGTTGTAAGAAAAGTTTTATCGCTTGTGATTACAACGCTTTCTTTCTATCGCGCAAAAAAACACCGTTGCTCTTACGATTTCGGCTTTAATTTTTAAATCACGATTCTACCCAAAAAAAATCATTCCTTTGATCAAATCTGCCAAAAACCGTTTCACGCGGGGATATTTATGTATCTTGTTACTTGTGTGGTATGAACATTCACCAGTTTTCACATCACCACTGGCTAACCAACATATCTGCAATGAAACATGAAATCAGATTTTGCCAAGACAACCACGACGACGAGAATTACGGAACTTGTTATATATTTTTTGAAACATGTGTCATGTGTATGTATGCGTACAATTTTCTTAGAAAGTGCGCGGCGGTGAAACTTTATAAGGTTGTAGTAGCACACAAGTGTAATCAAAAATGTTTAATTATGCCAGTGTAAAATCACGGTGTGGGCATTAAAATTTAATAATAATAAAATAAACTAGCTACTTTGCAGCTTCCTCATAAGAACCTTGTAGCCAGTGGCGCTCATTAATGTTTTTAGGTATGCATAAAAATTATGACAAGAGAGAGAGAGAAATAATTTTTTATAAAGTAATTAATCTTGCTAAAAAAAACTGGTCAACCCGATTGGGTATATGAATTTTGTTTAAAAATCTTTTTTTGAGCATCCTACAGTTTCAATTATCATTTATCGATATATTTGTTACACTGAAACATTTATAACGTCAGCGAGAGAAAAATTGAGTTTTTATTCTACTTTTAAAGGTAGAAACCAAAAATAGCACGTGTCCTCCATTAATATATTTTTTCATCGTTTCCTTTTTCAACAGTGGCGGAAAGATAGCCACATAAAAAAATCTCACCAAAAAATATATAACACGATATACCGACCATCAAATTACCTACTTATAGGTTTGTCAGAGATATTAAAAATTTGGACAGTTGTACATTTTTACTGATAAGATATTCTAAAAGCTACATCCTCTACTTTTAATTCAATTTTTCATATCTGCCATTGCTCTCTTATTTCAAATCAATAATGATAATTTATCATTGATAAATGATGGAAAATATTAACTTGAGGTTAAAAGTGTGTGCTCGTCAAACCCTATTATATTGACTGTACACCAATTTAAAATATCAAGTCAAGTATACCATTTTTCAAGAAAAAATTTTCTGACCATTTTTTTTCTAGAACATCCGTGTATGTCATCATTTTACGATTCTTTTTTTCATTGCCCAGAAGCAATAATGAAAGGCAACCAGAACAAACCATATAGAAATATATATGCAAAAGCTATTTTCATTCCAATTTTTCCAACATACCAAAGCTCAGATAAGCAAATCAGACGGCACACACAAACTTTCAAGTTGCATGCATCATTAATTTTCCTTGCAAACGACAACGACTTTACTATACTGAGCATCATCAACATGATAGATAGAGTCGTGAAGAAAAGCTAATGGCGCCTCATCCTCTTTTAGTACAAGATATTTTCTATTTTTATTCTTAAAAAGGAAGCTACTTAAATAGCTTGTGTGTGTGATCACGAATGGATGCGGCGGCATCTTCTTTTATTTTTGTATGGCAAACGTATTTAAGTATGTGTGGTAGTAGTAGTAAATAATATAGCTCAATTTTTTTTGGACAAACCGACCAATGTATATTTTTTACTACCAAAAAAAGACATTAAAAATTTGTATACCTATATATTATTGGCAATGTGACATACATCTAAAAAAATATATAAAAAATCACCAAAGGAAAGCGTTTCCTTCAACGACGACAACGCTTCCTTTTTTACACGGTCATCAACCGTTTCCTTTTTGTGTAAAAAACCATTTAGTTTGGATTTTTTTAGGTAAAATTTTTTTTCTTCTGATGGCGCACGACTTTATTTATATAGAGATTCAATCCGATATATATATTTTAACAAAAAAATATACACCTGTCTATTTAGGTACTTTTTATAATCACGATCTTTTTATCGGTTTGACGCTCCCTGTTTATATTTCAGCAACAAAATAAATTGGTTTCAGTAAAGTAGTACGAACGATAATCGTTGATTTGCACCCTAAAATAAATTACATGACAACAACACATCCCTCACCTGTTTTAATTATGACTCCACCCAATCTATAACATTATTGCAATATTCAGGAAAAATGCTAATATTCACCAAAAATTCATTCGAAAACTGGAATAAATGATGTAACCATACAATTTTGAATAAAGATGCAGAATGCAGTGAAATAACATTACTCCAAAAAAATATATACATATTAACTACCTATTGTTATTCCATTTCCGCTTTTATCTGCAAAAAATATTTTTTGCCGTTTATACATTAACGGTAACAGACACAGCTACAACAACAAGCACATCATTAAATCTCTGATCTTGTTCTAGAAATCAAGCTATTTACAGTCATGAAAGTGCTTGTAACAATCTAATAAACCATATTACATTTTTTTCTGCATAATAAAAAAAAACATACTATAACGACGCTTTATTTTTTTCGTCTGTTAAAAAAACCAAGTAACAAAGATTTTGCAGTAGTGATGGCCCTGTATAGTAACTGTAACTGTAACAACAACGGCCAAAAAATATAGAGAAGCATCATCAACTCACTTGGTTCTTCGTTTCGCTCACCAAAAAAACAGATCGATAAATGGAATATGACTTGCACGACTCTCTCTCTGCAAAGCTTCCTTTCTCTCTCTACTAACTTATATAAATAAAAAGGATACAAGGTTTTTCGCAAAAATAAAGTGGAACATTGCAGCAAAGTGTTTTGCTGTTGTTTTGTTGGTTGTTGGGATGCTGTTGTATGACGATACGATGCAGTCGAGATTTTGTCGCGCGTATAAAGTGACGACGATAATGACTACATTGTTGTAAATTTGTGAAAAATTTGTGTGAATAGAATCGTTTGTTGGTTTTTTGAAAATAAAACTACATATCTCTATACACACACAAGCAGATAAATTATGCTTCAATTTTATTTTACCGATGACGATGATGCGTTTATTTTGGATATAAAAGTAAACAAGGAGGAAGTCCCCCACAGCATTGTCGTGTGCGTTGGGATACGATGATGACTTGTTTTTATGGCAAAATTGTATACAATTTTCTGTACTATATGACGAAGAGTAAATAGTGCAGAATAAAACATTTTGTGTGAAATTGCAAGTTATTTCATTTTCGATGAAACACACTACGCGTTTTTAAAAAGCTCTTGTAATACGTATTATTATATTGCTCTATATATTTTTTCAGTAATCAGTCACCTAACACAACATAACGCACACAAAGCTGTGGACGTGCTTTGGTGATGACGATGAAGGTGATTGTTTGTAATGATGATTCATCATCAGATCCGGTAGTCGTTGTTAAAATATATCATGTTATGCATTTTTTGGGCTAAACTGTGTAAATTGTTGTCAATTAGAGAGCAAAAATTCAATCTTTTTTTGGGGGAAAAAACGTAAAAGAATTATATAGCAGCATATTATACAGAGATACACAAGTGACTTTTTTTGTGTGGCAGGTGTAAAGACTACTGGCATTTATATTTTTTTGTGGCGTGTATGAATCGCGCCGCGTCATGACGCGTTCAAGAAGAATGAATGATGATAAAATTATACGAACACACAATGCGTGTGTTACAATAACAAATAGAAATGCTAGTAAACCAGCATCCCTTTTTTACAATAAAAGCTTGTAATAATGATAATAATAATGTTGCCATTGTAACCATACTTGTTATGATGATGTGTGTGTGGTATATATAAAAATCTATCTTGATATTGTGTTCAGATCACGGTTTTTTGGCAACTCTGAAAGCGAGAGTGGTCGTGTTAGAAGAAGAAGAATGGAACAATATTAAGTGCACATTGTGCATACATAATAATAGGAAACAAAACCAGAGAACATAAGGATTATTTAATGTGTGTGTACCACCCGGTGTTTCCGTTTTTCCATCCCAAACTATTTACCATGACAAGAGAGACACAAATTTATTATTACGACAAAAATAAATCATGATCGTTTTTCCCCACACACAACATGTTCCAAGATAACTGTAACACCACACATGTTACTTGATTTTATTTGTACTATAATAAATTGTACTTTTTGTGTCAATCGACATTTTAATTTTTAATTATTTTCCGCCACTTTTTTTAAGGAATGACCCTCCTTAAATCACAAAAGCCTTTTTTTTATTTCTGTGTAACTTGAAGTATCCAATTTGCTCACATGTTTTACTATCAAGTCTCATTAAATATATAAGACTATAGTCCCATTAAAATTTTTCCCCAGTGTACATTTTTCCAGAGTGTACTTTCCTACCTACCTATTTATTTGTTCCTTTTTTTACGATATTACAGTAATTATGCGTCCTTTTTACTACTGTTCCAGTGAGTGTGTGCTTCTGATCTGATCACAAGTAATGGCAACATTACACACGGTAATACTACTACTACAATGAATGGGATCATAATATCCTTTTCCAAGAAAATTGGAACATTGACTCTTGAGAATAAATAGAATGGTCTCTCTCTCTACTAAAGCCTACCCAGCATATTGGCTTTTTTTGTTCCCAAAAAACTTTCTGATCGATTTTTTATATACAAAGCTATCTTACAAGCTATATAACTTTCCCTGAATTTCATTAGTTTTTTTTTATTATTCACCTCTCTCTCTCTAGACGCGCGTTTTTTTTCTTATGCCCTTATTTTGTATGCCTTTCACCAAAAAAAAACTTTCTACTCAATATGTTCGCCAAAAAACCGTGCTGATACTCTGCCAGGCGCCAGGTACAGCAGTTGTCGTGTTCTCTGCAAGTGACATTTATACAAAGTTGTTTGGTTGAATATAAAAAAAATCCCAAAACAAGAAACAATCATACAATCTGTTTCATATTTTTTTACATGGGAAATATGTGGTCAAAAAAATCCCGTCACAAGAAAACGGTCGTCGATATTTCTTAACGTTTATTATTGCGACGGGGAAAAAGATGGAGATTTTTGTTGCCGGAGTTGTTGTTGGTTTGCCACGGAACAGTGGATCCATTTGGCAAACAACCTTGTTTTTTCCCATTCCAGGGGTCTAGTCCAAAAAATTATGACAGATTCTTATACATATTTTCATGCAATTAGAAACTCTATAAGGTTTTATGTAATTCTACTCTGCCGTCAATATTGCCATTTCTTGTTTGCCATTTTATTATAACGGCTTTGGTGTGCGGCGTGTCGCCTTTTTGCCAATGATAATGCCAATAACTAATTATTAACCTAGAAGGAAGGATAGAATGCTTTTCTCTCTCAAGTTTCCACTCTACACCAACCGCATACAATAATGCGGACAGATTGGACTTTCAGCGTTTTAAATAAAAGATGGGCTTTGAACAAAATGGAAGTTGAGGATCGTGTACAAACTAGAAAATTACCTACTTTAAACAAGAAAAGGATCACAAAGGACTTTAAGAGAAAATGTCTTTTTGTTTGAGGTTCCATCATTCTCCCGAATTCCTCATTCCAAAAGTGTACAACTTCCTTTGAAGATGACATAAAGAAACTCTCAAAATGAATACGTGATGATGAGAGCTCTGATATGAAAAAGGACAAGTTGAAGTGATATCAACCCTAAAACATATATGTTTAAAGCATTTAAATTACATTCGATTTTTCTCACCAAAAAAACATTCCAAAAGTCACACACAAATCTTCTTACAGCAGCAGTAGAGAGAAATGACGAATTTATAAAGAAAGCTGTTTTGGGACAAAAGAAAGATGGATTGTATAGACCGTCTATAAAGAAAAGATGAAAGAAAGTAAACTAATGGCTATATATAAAAATCTACGTTTGGTTTCCAGGCATAAAATGTCCTTGGTCTCTAATGCACAGAAGACACACGGGCTTATTTGATCACAGAAAATTTTTCCGAATCTGAGGCAAGTGTACTACTGCAGTAAAATAGGTTCCCTTTTTCTCTCTCTGGTTGGATTGGAAACGAGATGAAGATAATTCACGTATATAAAATTACACAAGGAAGAATTAGAATCTGTTTTGCTATAAAACTATACACTAGTACAAAATCACTTGCTTTTTTCCGGATACAGTTTCCTACCAAAAGTCGTTTATCATTTCCAACGACAAACGGAAGCGGAGGAGTAAACAAAGTTATCCAAAAACCTGATACAAGAATATTGAATATATTGAGACAGAGAGCTCACAGAGATAATACCACACAAATAGCTGTACAATCTAAACATATTTGAAGATTCTCTTGATCTCTTATGGGTTTTGTGAAAGGACGAAGGAAAGACTCTGGGAAGAAATGACATGCAATTTATTCTAAAGGTACTTTTTGGCAGATGTCCTTGTGTTACCATGTTCTGTGGTTTTTATACTACCACCGTATTGAAAGTTCTTGAAAGTATAGAGGGATCGCTAGTATATAAAAAATAAAATTATGTAGTCGCTACACACTTTTGACGTGTAATAAATACACCGAAAATAAATTCTCACCATGGATACTATACACCAATCGTGTAACGCCATAAGTCTCATTTTGCATTCCTGTCACAATTGGTTACAGGAGATAAGTAAGCTCTTTGAAGAAAATATTTTTGATCAGCTTCTATTTCCACACTAGCTTGTTATTTTGGAAAAAAGTTTTTTCTTTCAAGATGAAAATAAAGTGGAAGGATAAAGTTGGCGTCAGTATAAAAAAATTTAATTTAGTTTAAAATTTTCATGGAATTTTTAAGGATGGATGGGTATATTAAACTTAATGAAGAATTAAACATGTCTCTGAAAACTTGTCAAATGTCCTATTCTAAAGTATAAATAAATTATAATTATTCATTTTATTCAACACCACGACAGAAAATAATCTGCACTAAATTAAACCAACATTCATTTACTTGTAATCTAAATTTAAACATTTTATCTCACAACACTCATATTTCCCCTTGACTTTTTGTTAACTTTAACCTTCTTTTTTTATTACAATAATCTTCCTGAGTAAAAAAGCACTAAAACTTTTTGATAAAAACGCTGGGCCTGCGGCTCTTAATACGTTCCTGTCATCTTGTGATCATTTTTTTCTGTGACCTCACACATCCGATCAGACAGAAAACATGAAACAGAACTGTGATATGAGTTACATAACACACAACTATAAAATTTAATGAATGTGCTATCTACACAAAAAAAATGTGCATAATGTGACGTCTTTTAAAAAAATGGTTAAAAACCTTACATAAAAAATAAATCAGGTCGATAAGCAAAAATTTATATTCATATAAATCCATGCTAAAATAAATTGTACAGCGAATTAAACAAGCTATCAAATTTATATTTTTCCCAAAACAAACAAAAAATATTAATCTATTTTGCATTGGACCATCAACGACAATTAACTAACTACTTCCTATTTTTATCAAAAAATAAAGCTAATAAAATCCCACAAACAAGAAGATCGGTAAATAAATAATATGTACCTACATTAATACCACTTTTGTTTGTTTGCTTAACGTTTTCAAGTGGTTTTCCGTTTGTTTGTGCACGGTTACATGAACATAATTTATATTGCAACATTAATACATCAGAGTAGGTTTAACCATTTTATACGCATTATGTGGCTACATTACACTCAATAAATCTCTGTTATGGATAAACCATATACGTTTTTTATAACAAATTAATCAAGATTTTTCTTGAAGTGTTTAAGTAAATAATTTCTTGTTGGTTTTACTATAGCGAATGGAATGATTAAAAGCATAAGGTTCATCATCGTCATACGTATAACGTATTATGGCTTATACTTGACTGCGTACGTATTATGCTAGGCTTGTTCTTTCATTTATGATGATTAATCATTAATTAGTTTGCCGTGAGTCATAGTTTTGAGCTAAACCAGCAAAACAATAGGGCTAACAAAAACGACGGTTTAACCAAAGCTTTTATAATGGCAAATTAAAAGCGGAAATAAAGCCCAAAGCTCAAAAGAGCAGAAAAGGAAGGAAAGAAACCGAAAATATTTTTTTATGTATGAATTATTTGATTAGTTTATGAATCACTTACTTAACTAATATGAAAATCTACGTGCGGTTTTTATATGAGTCATTTAACATTTGTGCATGTTGAGTGAGTACGTTAAAAATTAGTAATTGTGTAAATTAAATAATTTTATGCTTACCGTAATTATTTACATTGATGATAATGATGAATTCCAATTTTGACGGTGATTTTTGTACATGTCAATTTTATAATTTGTTTGGTGGGTTGTCAAATTGATTAAACTTTGAAAATGTGTCTAGCAGCTCTAATGATTCTTTTAATTAGATTGTCCCCACCGTCTTCTTCGTCATCGTCATCCTTTTTATTTCAGAAGGACCTGGTGACAACCCCGCCGCTTCCTTTGAGGAAAGCAGTAGCAGTCGCAGTTTTGGATGAGGTGCTCTTAGGCGACACAGCCTTTAACGTGGCACTGCTACTATAACCGGAGGACCTTATCCCAGCACCTGCTCCATCACCACCAC